>VCRD01001865.1:2155-66026 GCA_006783055.1 Trinorchestia longiramus
TGAGCTCACCTGTTGCCTCTATGTATCACGTGAGCTCACCTGTTGCCTCTATGTATCACGTGAGCTCACCTGTTGCCTCTATGTATCTCTGTTGTGAGTCTCTTACTTCACATACTGATAAAAAATATTTCCCTCGTATCTAAGGTACGATCTTTCGAACAGAAAATATTTTTCCACAATATTCCTTGGTACGAACGAATATTTTTAGAACATGTTAAAAATGTCATAAGAAAAAAGTTCATTCACCGCTAGATGAGCTCATTCTCAATGTAGAAGAAATTACAATTGTCTCCTGTCTGCTCATCCCACGTGTTGATGGGACCTGTCCTTCTCTACGAGGAAGACAATCAACTCCAAAAGAGATCCAATGCGTTGCCCAGAACAGAGATCCCAAGATGTCGGCCTCTGTACTCTCTGAATCATCTTGTGGAGGCCAATGAACCTAGCTCTCTTAACTAAGCGCCTGAGTTCCCTCAGCTTTGGATAGAATCTTAAATGCAACGCCTGTGGACCACAGACCAGAGAATTTGCACGACTTGAAGTAAAAACATTGTCAAATAATTTCAGTCACTCACAGGTGTGAAGACAAGTGACAGGTGTAGGCCTTTGTAATGCAGATAGGTCCCTTTAGGTTTCCTAAAGTCAATGCATTTTTTTACAATAATGTTCTGCAACCTGCAAACACAGATAGATTTAAAAAAATATAAATTATGTATCATCAAGGAAAACATTTCTTTCAAAAATTCACGCGTTTCCATATCCTTCTCGTGTACCGTATATCGTCTCGTGGTCCGTACACCGTCACGTGCCCACGTGCATCGTCAAGTGATCATCTGCACATCGTTTTGATATCCGTGCACCGTCTCATGATCCGTACATCGTCTCATGCCCATCGTCTCTCCGTGTTACATCTCCGTCTCTCGTCCAGTTTCAGGCGTCCGTTCAGGGGACCTTTTCCTTGAGAAAGTTCAGAACTAAACTTACCCAGTTAATGCTCGGTCATCACCCTGGCTTGGAACGTAGGTAACTTTTCCTCTACGGACTGGAAAAATAGTCTAGTACTGAATAGAGATAAACCTTTCCACTACAAACTAAACCCGCACCCTGGTGCCGAATATTGGTGATCTTCTCCGCTAGAAAGTGGACTTCATTTCATACTGGTACGAATGTAGGTTAGCCCAAGATAAAGAGATTATAAGGTCGTTAACCCGAACATGGTCTTGAGCCATCAAAGCCCTCATTTAATTTGCCCTAGCTCCTAACGCTTGATTCTTATGTGCATGCATGAGGTAACAGAACATTATTCTATTTTCATCCTAATCACAACACTTCTGATTCTAGTCGAATATCACTCTGGGTACATGACAACACTACTCTGATTTAGTCCTGAACACAACAGTTTTACGTCTATGTATAGTCGTGACAGCCATTTGTTCTATGGTTACACGAAGATTTCAATTATTTTTCCTGGTAAACAGTTTAGATTCTAATAATGCGTTTTTCAGGTTTCATTCTTTAGAACTCTGAGGCTTTATTCAAAATATATTTATTTTCTAGTTGTATAATAGTCATATATATTATTTTGGAAAAACATAAAAATAAAAATCAGGCTTGATCCTCGCAATCTCTATTCAAGAAATTAATTGAGATTTTTTTAAATATTTGAGTCGAATATCTCATATTCGAAAACCTTCAATCTCATGGGATTATTATGATATTCTTGGTTTAACCCCCACCACCACAATTAGCCTCCTTGGAACACTCCTTCAGTAGAAGAGCTATCATAACTGTAAGTGATTTGCTGGCTGCTGGACCATTAGATCTCTGTAAAAAAGTCTTTTGAGAATTGTTAGAAATGAGAGTACATGAAATCAATGAGCACCGGATCATACCAGAATGAAACCCTCACTATGATCATGGTGGCATTAATTCATTCGCATCATTCAGTAAAATTCAAATATTCTTTCAACTTACATGATTGCATCACTAATTTCCGGAAGATAAGCTTTTTATTATAGAAATGGTGACTCAAATATTTTTTGATGTCCCTGCTGCTTTCATGTTCAAAACGTTTATTTCAATTCGTTTCAAACCAAACACGGTTCCAATTCGGAAAAAACAACCAGCACAAATTGTATTTTTGTCGCAATCATCGTTCGGCATGAAGCGCAAATTGTGTGTGTGGGGAACATGGTCAGTGTGAGATAGAAGACTTCATAAATTTTCTAAAATTACAAGCAAAGCATAGCAGTTCTGCTCCCTGTGACGTCTCCCACACTGTTTCCTTCTAGGAAGTAATAGAATAATGTGACGAAGATCGTGGTGCATGAACACTATTTCATGTATAGCTGTCAGATCTCTTAGCACGTGTGAAGAGGACATAAATACCATCAAATTCATTGACTATTATTGCAATGTTGAACGTGAAAACTTGTCGTGTACTGTAGCTGACAGATGCCTGACATATCTATTAAAACCTTGCCGAACACCACACAGATTTTATCCTCTCTTCAATGCATACCTATACAATACTACCATACAATACTAGAATGCTATATTATTACAGCCTTATACAATACTTTACCTCGACCGAAGGCACAAAAGACTTCCGTTGGTACATCTACTTTTTAAATTATGTTTTGAGTTCCATGTTTCTAGCTTACTTTATTAGTTTAGATCTTTCTATTTAGTTACTTTCTCCTGCGATATTGAGCGTTTGAAATAATTACTTAACCTTTCTTTTTATTGTATGTAAAACTTTTGGCCAACGGCAAACTTATACACTGTGACAGGATGCAACATCTCCTACTCGTCAAATATTTTAACCGTTACTACTCTGAATTTGGCGGGCTTTCCTCCAATTCGTTTCTCTAAGACACTGAGAGGTGCAGCCTTTTGTATGCTAAGCGGGAGCAGTGACCACAGACGGGGCCAACTCTAGTCACTTTGACTGTGCGATGACCTGTGCATCCAGCTCTTCTGGGTCCTTGCATTGACTGTACTGCTCAGAGCAACTCTGCACATTACACTACCCAGACAGAACTCTGCAGAGTGGACTGGTACGAGAGAACTCTGCAGGGTGGACTGGTCAGAGAGAGCTCTACAGGCTGGCCTACCCGAAGAGAATTCTACAGAGTGGACTGGCCAGAAGGAAATCTGCAGGGTAGATTGTCATGAAAGATGTGCAAATAAGGTTGTACTTAGAGAACGTAGAAAAAACCTTTCAGTTACTTTAGTCCTGCGTGAGAACGTAACGTGTGTTATAACTCAGCTCTCTGACCCGCTTGTGGGTCACATACTTTTATTTACAGCACTGTGCATCACAATAACATGACTAAATTCTTTGAATTGCAACTACCACAGAATTTAATAAAAACTAGAATATCCTGCTTCAATGCCCCAAAAATAAATACAGTCGGTTGAACATTTCGACGAACAAGATGCATGAAGCTACACATACCGCTGTCTCTCGACTTGGACCGTCAACATTGAAAGAGTTGCATCAAATATTTTATCAAAATAACTATATGGTTCACTTATGCATTTCAAACACGATCCTTTAACTCGCAGATGTATTATTCTAATTAGTTTAATTCATTTTTGAGACAATTTCAAAGTAGTGCGTGCAGATCGAACTCGCCGCTGGAACTCACCACGTGAGATTGTTACCCGAGTTAAAACCACCAACATTCAACAATTGACAAGCATTAAGACTTCACTACGGTTATGCTTAGTGTAGTACAGAAATTCGTAGCGTATTTACAGTCAATTAACTAACACGCAACCGAGGAAAGTCAGCGCATGAGACTGAGAAGACGGAAACTTGACTACACGGATTTCCTTACGCTGCTCGTCAGGCTCTCATACTGCAACATGCATCAGTGTGGTCTTCTGGCCGACCTGTGTTTTCATTACTGTAGAGTTCAGATTTCAGCGCATGAAGTCTTCATAAAATTAATTTAAATGAGTGTTTTTATAAAGTTTTTCAAGTATACATATGTTTGAAAAAGTATTTAAACACATTTGAAGCCTCTTGATTTGATGTTGCATTGCATGAAGTAGTGCAAAACAATACCCTCTGCATGATCTGATACTCTTTTTGAGGGGCTCTAGAGAGTTGTATGAATTCAACACGGAAAACTTTTGTACAGCCAGCTATAAATTTTTAAAGAAAAATTAATGAAAAAGAATAATTCTTAGATCTTTTTTCTTTTTCATATCATTGATGAACCTTGAAAAAATGACAAGTTTTCAGTATTTTTAGGCTCCACACCAACCATTGGTGGCCAAATGAAGAAAGCAAACATTAAATTTGAGTGAAATATTCGTTAGCTCATCAATCTAGAAAATGAAAATTTTCTAAGTAGTACAGAAACTTCCAGTTGACATGTGTAATTTTAGACAATTTAAGTGCGGAAGCTCATTCATGAATTATTTATGGACATCCAGCCAACAGTAGACCTCAAAATACATATTTTTCTCGTGTGTTCACTGAAATTCCGTCTCATTTTTTCCTTCGTCTAAAAAGAAATCATGGGCACTTGTGTTTTCTGGTGTTTTTTCACCCTCCTAAGAAACGAGTGTGTCGCGTTGGCTCTTTTAGTTAATTGAAGCTCATTTCCCCTCGCAGCTGCAATAAATTCTGCACTAAATGGAGTGATAAAGCTCTTAAAAAGTTTCCTGTGATGTCGGTCCTAGAGCTTCGCAACTTCCCTCACTAAGCAATGGGCTCTATCTCACCCCCGAGCCGTCAGTGTTGCTTGCGATTTTTCAATTCTGAACAGCAGAAGAAATTTATTATATCTGCTTGTCTAAAGTCCTCTTTGAAATGAAACTAAATGAATTTACAAAGTCATTGGTTTACTCACATTGCGAAGCTGAAGTTCTTTTGCTAGCCTCAAGCTACGTTTGATACAAATGGAGTGGGATAATTTATGCAAAGCATTTGGGTACACTTCTCTGAGAACTGGTTACGTTTGAATCAATAAACTACCCTAAAATTAAATGTTCAGGAATACTCCGCAGTATACATTTTATAAAAACAGATTTGAAGTGAACTTCCCGTTCTTATGTTTACTACAAACAAATTTGTAATATCATTCAACAAGACTAAATGTCCCTTGATAAATTACTTCTCGTCGAGAGACAAACTCTGAATAAATATTTGGCTGTTTTTTTGAATGGCCTGGGTTCTTTGGCACAGTTTTCAAAGAAGTTAAGTGTTTTTTAGTGAACAGTTTAGCCAATAATTTAAAAATATTTATTGACAAGCTCTCTACCAAGTAAGAGAACTAATCATTAGAGAAGTGTACTTTTGTATTGATTAAAACATTTCGAAAACGTAAAAAATGTATTTTGTGTGTAACTCATCAAGTCACCACTCAATAACCGCAAAATTTGGCCAGTTTGACGGGTGGGACTTTGAATGACACTAACAGAAATTGCAATTTTAAGAAACTTTTTCATTTCCATTTTCAGAATCTGGATTTTCAATTTTAGGAACCTGATTTTTATTTGAAAAAAATGGACGTAGAAATCCTATAAATCGACTCGGCGACTTCTGAATTATGCGGGACACTACACCTCATGACATGTATTGTAGATTTCTCGTATTCATATATGTTTTCTTTTTTTTCTTTCTTCTTCGTGCTTTGGTTCTTCGATGAAATATGTCTTAATTACATGACGTACACACCTAAAACTGCTATTAAAACGGAACCGACACTAATTTACTCTTAATGTGAAATTAATCAATTTTTTAGCAAACAATGCGCTTCTTATGAAATGATTTGGAGCAGCCACGCTAGATTGCCCAAGGCAAGCCTTCGACTCTCGACTTCTTTGTCTAGTTTATCTTTCCTATTTTCACCTCAAACGCTATTGCAAATTTTCGTCGTGAATTATTTCTCTTCCTCCTTTCCTTGTGAATAACGTTGCCCTGCCCTAATTTCTTCGGGTCGTTGGTCCACCTGAAGTTCCTGTTGCAAACTGTTGATATTTTCTCTTCACTATGAGGACTTCCTACGTACTTTACTAGCATATTGTAGCAAACCATGCGCAGCAATAACTGATTTCTTTATGTTTCACTTTCACGGTAACTGAAATGTTCAACGGCAAAATGTTTCCAGGAATAACTGATTTCTTCATGTTTCACTTTCATGGTGACTGAAATCTTCAGCGGCAAAATATGTGCAAAAATAAGTGATTATTTGCCGGAGGAATAACTAAAATGTTCAGCAGTAAAATGTTTGCAAAAATAACTGATTTCGTCATAGTTCACTTTCACGGTAATTAAAATCTTCAGCGGCAAAATAAGCGCAGAAATAACGGTTTTCCTATCCTCTGAGAAGGATTTTTATTAACTCTTGTTGCAGAGGTTTACTAGTTCCCTCACGTTGCACAACATGTCTCTCGTGAGAACCTCAGCTGCATACTCCTCGGAGGTGTCCACATAACAATAGGACCTGCCTTTGCTGCTGGCCAAATATTACGAAATTTACCTTCCGTTGAGGACTTATCCGCTTTTCGGGTCCTTTATACTTGATTATGCATTTAATACGCTTGTACCTTCAGACCTTCGTGCGTCACGCTCCTAGGCACTGCTTCACGCAATTAGAGTGTAGTAATATTGACTGCGAGACCATTTTGTGATGTGATGTTACCCTACACACGTCAGAGAACTTACTTTCACCTGTGTTCAAATAACGAGAAATAACAGCATAATTCACTCGTAATGAGGTATCAACGTTAGTTATTTTCCTTTTTGCGTTATTGATTACGAGGGTGGCATGGTGAAACGAGAAAAACTTTCGTTATACGTTAAATTCAACCAATTTATTAAAGTCATTTCTACAGCATAAAAACACTATTGATGATATATATGAAGTCATATTCTGGAAACGACTGTCATTGTTTATTTCAGTTTAGAAACTATGGAGGAATTACATAGACATGAAGAAGGAAGGACTAACCTGGTAGAAACTAAGAGTGGATGCTAAAAGAAGTGGAAAAAACAATTAAGTAAATTAAGCTATAACAATTACAGTATCCTAAGTATCTACACCAAATACATGTAATTTAGGTGGTAAGCTCTGTATCATTCGAGTATCAATATTGTCAGAGGATCCAAATGCGCTCTTCCACTAAAAGATATGAAATTATTAAAATATCTTGCCTTGGGTTTAAGAGGAACACATATAGTGTAACATCTTCATAAGTGTTCACGGGTCCGGCTAGTAAATTGTTTTTTCCCAACCTACAACGTATATGCATGAGATTAAGAAATTTTAACAGTTCCTGGACAATGCTTCTTCCATGCAACATTATTTGGACTGAAGACAGGGCAGCAATACTAAGAAACTGCTCGTTGCTCGCACATAATTGGGATGTGGACACCAAGCTGGAAACAGAATTTTTGAGGTTCATGGTTTTGGCAGGGATTGACCCATACACTATCTGTTGGTCCACACACTATCCGTTGGCCCACACTAACTGTTGGCAAACACAATCTGTTGACCCACACACTATCCGTTGGCCCACACTAACTGTTGGCACACTATCTGTTGGTCCACACACTATCTGTTGGTCCACACACTATCTGTTGGCACACACTATCTGTAGAAGAAGTAAGTGATCTTCGGATGATGAAAACTGCTGCAACATGCTCTATTTTTACTTCTGCTTCAGCTATCAATATTTGCCTTCAAAATCGCTGATAAACATTCATTTTTTAGAGAAGAAAGAGTAAGATTTTCTTTCTGGTCTGGTAATTTCACATCAAAAAATCAGTCGTTTGCTCAACTCCAACGTATAAGCCCATCGTTCGAAATTTTTTATCCATGATTACGTTTATTCCTTACTGGTTTCCCTTTTTCATCCACAGTTTCCATAAAATCAACCCTCCCTCCAGGCTGTCCGGGTTTCCTTGTTGTCTCAGGAGCGAGTGTTGAAAGCTCGCTGGAAAGTTATCGGCTGAACGTCGGCGTTTCTGTGCAGTCGGACTGCGTCATGAAGCTGTAAATATCGGGCCGAGTCCACTCCAATCAAGCGCACGTCTGCTCCGTGAGATCAAGTGCCCTCTTTTCCTTTCTTTTACTGCTGCTAAAAATTCATAAGGCAGTACTGCGTGGAGTTGTTCCAGACCCTCGAGCTATTGAATTACTGATGACGCCGCTAATGCCTGCTGCGGCAACAACAGACGGCGCTGCTGCACCACTTCTGCAAATGCGCCAATAGCACCTCAGAACAACGAGAAAATTCCTTCCGACTATCGGGATTGAACGAAGAAATGCTGGTCACTGTTGAAAAGTATTGGAAATAAAAGGTGATAAACATCAGGATGCAGCGAAAAAATGTTTGAAACGGTAGTAATTTAATTAGTGCTTATTGTGATTGATATAAAACGAAATAAAAAATTATTAATAAGACCTGAGAACCTAGCTAACATGAGCTTTGTGCTGTTATAGTAGCACCAAAAATGCTAGTAAAATAATTTTGATTATTACACAGCAGGCAAAGACGTGGACCCGAATTCAAATCGAGCTAGCTATACATTAAGAATATTTTTTCATATAGAATGGAATAGAATAGAATGAGGCTATAGGAACGAACCTTCTGGCCCATTCTTGGGTCGGATAATTACTTCGATAATTATTCGGTTGTTTACCCAAGTCCCATGCCGTATTTCTAGCCGCGTCAACCATGTCGGCAGCGGGATTCGAACCCGGGTCTTTCCGCTCGCAAGCAGATTCGCTCACCAGTCGACCAAGCTGGTGATATATGAAAGATGTATGAAAGATTTCCTAAGAACGGACTTAATGTTATTTTTTCATAGATGGAACTTTCACACGAAGCACAGTTGTCATATTCATGTGTAGCCATCACAGAGCATGGACTGTCTTGCCTCTTGACCTATACTCTTATGTGTGTGAGTTTTTTCTGTCCATTCGAGCCACAGACTCAGGAGCCAGGCATCTGGCTCTCAAAGAGGGCATCCGGCAAACCAAGAGTTTTCACGCGATATCATTGCAGTTCACTTACTTCGTAAATTCTACAAATTGTAGACCAGAAAAACACCAGGAAGTCATTCGAATGGATAGCAATTGGTATGAGCAACAGTAAAAAAAGACTGCATTTAATGAACTTAATTTTAAAAGTGGCAAGTTTAAACAAATAAAAATGATAGAAGAGAATCCTAATTTAAATTTCAAGGAAGAACCACTCTTGGAATGGTACAAAAAGTCTGATTTGTATAGTAACCGTATCTGACGCTCATCTACAGCCATACTGTGATCCATTATGTTTCGGATTGATCTCTATGAATCGCTGAGAGTCTTTAAAAATTCACTTGCAGGCACAATTGTGAATTACTGTGCCATTGTTTCAGTCTCAAGTTACAATGTACATGTTTATTTATTACAACTGTGCAATTTGATTATTATCATCCACGTATTTTTCGGCCAAGTCAGTCGCTATACAAAGGCCTCTCGTTTGCCATCTCCAGCTCTCAAGTCTTCAGGGATAAGACCAGACAAAGCTCGTATGCAACTGCGATTGGCAGGACACGGACAAACATAGAGAGACAAGACGTCTCGTCTCACACAGGATCGTGCTAGTCTGAAAGCTGCCCTCGTTTTAATGAATATTTGCCGGTGCATTAGAGCGCTGACCGGTCCCAAGACTGGAGACTGTATGAGTGGGGCGATCCCGTGGGCTTCAAGCAGCTTCAACGGACGAAAACTTGTCGCTGTCTGAACGAGCCAAAACTCTCTACTATCAATCTATTTGTTTTGAACAATTAATGTCATGCTTTAAAATTCCGTTTTCTTAGGGCCTGAACCTATTTCTTTCACATCGAAAAGTGTAATGCTTGGAAATTTTTCTTTCCTATGGCTCGAACTTATTCCTTTTAGAACTGAGGTAAAGAGTCTACCGGACAACTCAAAATGTAATGAATGCTCACAGTAAATGATCAGAGCTTTTTGAAATCTACCACTTACGATCTCATCCCTGTCACGCATGTCAAAGTGCTCGTATGTGTTTGTTTTTTCCAGGGAAGAGTCCAATCTTTTTGATACATAGTTGACTTAGCAAAATGTTGTGTACGAGTAGATTTGTGGTTGTCCTAAAACTGAAAAGCATTTACTTTTAAATCCACGCCAGCTGCTACGCTTAGCCTCGAACAAATTAGAGTATGGCATAAGATATTTGTACTGTACGTATATTTCATCTTTTTTGAACCATGCATATTGTTCTTCCACTCTGGTGTTTTATAAAGTTTTCATCTGGTGTTCAGCAACCCGTGTAAATTATTGCTAGATAAAATACACAATGGAAGTTCTACATATATTCATGAAAAATATTCATTTAAAACACAACACTTCGTCGTAAATCTTTAATAAATTGGTTGTAATAATAATTTCAAATTAATCAAATCTAAATCGTGGAATTTCCACGGGAACTATGTAGTTTCCTTATAACTACGCCTTCTTGGAAGCTTTATCAAATTGCGACGGCTACTGCCCTGCCCAACAAACAAACGTTGTATGAACCCTGACCACCAAATGTAAGTTTTCTAGAGCTACATAAAGCAACCTGCAAATTCTTTCAGTAAAATACTTTTGGACCATTTGTTTGTGGTGGCAATACATACGGTAATGCGTGCTGAAGCTATGGCTTTCTGCTGTTAGAAAATTAACAAGTTGTTCTGATTGCACAGATTTGTTAGGTGGCTTACTCCACCCAATCATCGTGATCTCTTTTGGATCCATTCTTCTTGTTATCAAGTCTCATAGACGTAACAAGTTTTTAGAAGTTTTGTTTAACATAAAATCAATCGTCCACTCAACAATAAATCTTCCTCAAAGGCGCACATCCCTTCGCTTAAAATTCCCTTTGTATCGTATCGGGTTCTTTAGTATAGCATAAGCCAAGATTTTCGTGTTCATTTCCTGAAACTATAGTACTGATAGGAACAATTTCTGCTTAATACTCGTTGAGTTGATTAGCCCCAACCCTTCAGTACGACTCATGCATTGTGGGGCTTGCATATATTTTCCTATTGGAGTTCTAATTTAACATCAGACAAAAATTCCTTTTTCTCTTGCCCATTTTTAAGCACGTGATGAATAGCAAACACCAAATGAGGATATGCCCCAGCTCTCGAGTATGATGATTTAATAAAGAAAAACTATAAGAGAGTTAAATTCCCTTTGGAAGACGGTTCCTCCGTTAATGGCTGATGCTGCACATGCAACATCAATGAACTTTATGGACGCGATCGAGGGTGAGTGGGCGAAGCGACTCGCTTTCAATGAACTCCAAATTTTACGAGCTATAAAATTTTAATCAGAGACCCAGCCGAGCGCTGCCGCTTAGCTTCTATTTCTAATTTTATGAGAGTAACTTTCTGAAACTGATGACTGCATTGGAGCTCTACTTATACTATATAATGTGTGATACTTGTGCTGTTGCTGGTTATGATGGTGGGGGTGGTGGTACCACCGAGCTGATTGTGTTGTGTTGTTGCTGGTTATGATGGTGGGGGTGGTGGTACCACCGAGCTGATTGTGTTGTGTTGTTGCTGGTTATGATGGTGGGGGTGGTGGTACCACCGAGCTGATTGTGTTGTGTTGTTGCTTGTTATGATACTGCTCTGCTCTAATTAGTAGAGGTACTAATGTCGTTCCAGTGGTCGAGGGTTGTTGCAAGTGATGGTATTGCTGTTGTTCGTGTAGCAGATGTAGTGACTGTGATGATGAATGCTGGGCAAAAGTCATAGATTGTCGAAATTCCTTCATTGAGGCTTTTCTTACCGGCGAATATTATTCAGCATTTGAAACAGTCAAACAGTCTAAAAATTCAAGTGTATCTGTACATTTAGCTACGCAAAATTGAAAATGGGAGTCACGAAGGCTCTCATTATCTCATTAATTCCATTATTCCCACTATGCAATAATTACGCATCTCACAGAGATGAGTAACTTCTTTCATGCAATGTGGAACAAATACTTTTTTTCAAATACTGTTGAGCTTTTTGTATGGACGCAAGAATAGGTACAAATTTTAGTAATTAGATAGTTTGTCTTCCATATTAATGAACAAGAAAAATCAAAAGAGAACCAAAAATGTCATGCTGCAATACAAACCGCTTACCTTGCCCAAGTTTAGGGCTTCCTGGATGAAGTTTGCACGACTTCTGCAAGTTTCTTTCTGAAAAACACTAAACAAAATGAGAAAACATTTCTGCAACAGTATTAGTTAAAGATAGTGAGTTACCGTACACTGTTCTTAAACATTTAAAGTGTGGTGTTGTAGGTGTAAGAGTAGAGGGTTCCTGGTCATTTACTTCACAGGGATTCTTCGTAGCGGAAATAAATCCTCTGAGTTGAATCAACTTACGAGAAATTTCTTAGCATCTCGAAAATCTTCGAAGCTATTCTTTTATCTTTGCTTCCCATTTCTTATGTGAGACTAGATTCGACTGTATA
Source organism: Trinorchestia longiramus (assembly GCA_006783055.1). NCBI lineage: Eukaryota > Metazoa > Arthropoda > Malacostraca > Amphipoda > Talitridae > Trinorchestia > Trinorchestia longiramus. The sequence goes on from VCRD01001865.1 coordinate 14,644, forward strand.
GCGTTTTACCATGAAGACTGCACTCCAAATGTTCCGATGAAGAAAGGGTAAGAACATAAAAAGGGTTCCACTGCACTACGTGGTTCTCGTGAGGGAAATCATTTACAAAAATTTATCTGTCGTCTTCATTAGAACTCTGAATTTAATTTACAAGATATATGCAAGAAAATTGAGGTGATCCAATAATAAATGGGCAACGAAGTCGATTAACTACTTTCTGTTGTCCTTACTTTCTGATAATATACGTACCTAAAGAACAATTGAAATTACTAATGTAGCACGACGCTGGTACAGACGTGCTCTATCCAGCTGCTTGCTATCGAAACAAGGATGCTTTGAGGGCTGAGGTTGAGGAAAATAATTGGTAAGATTTACACTTTGAAGCGGGTATGTCCCCTTCCAGCCTTTGATTACACTGACATATTAAACGCTCGGTCACCGTACGCAGTATTCCCACAGCGGGGCTGTTCATAGTGTGGACATTCTAAAAAGCCCCATTCTAATCCACTCTCTAATATGATACTCTGCCCTCCATCATTACACCCAGAAATATTTAAATTATAAAACTATTGCATTTAAAGATTTTAGGCATTAAAAAACGTCCTAGAGGCACTATTTTGTAGAAGACTCGATACAGGGCTTCCTCAGTTTATAGCCTGTGTAAGTCCACAGATCCATGTACAGAACTAGAGGGTGACGTGGTGGCGCCAATTACTGAGATTTTCATCTTCTTCTTCACTTGCACAACAGGTTGTGAACAAATCACCGAACTGATCCATTAGTAAAATGTATGCTCGCAGACGAACGCGATCTGTGAGAGCAACAGACTTGAGGACGGGGGTACTTGCGGTAACCATGAGTCCGTCACTTCGCTCCGACTGCTCGAGATTTATTCCTGCAATTTGAGGCAACTTGTGCGGCTGTAATTGCAATGATGTCCTAATTTGACTCTTGTGCAATATTTCCATGTGGTCCAAAGGGCACGGTGGTTCAGTCATATATCATGAAGAGCGCTCCTCCGTGCTTTACGACTTTCTTACGCGAGCACATGAATGGCGTTTGAGGCCGTTGTGTTCTAATGATGGTTATCCTTCGAGGCTGGCTTACGTATTGCAGGACGGCTTTATGAGCAGCATGATTTTACAGCGGTGTTCCCTTCAATTGCTCTTGACGGATCTAGGACGGCTGTTCGGGTGCTCTTGACAACTGCTCTCTCGCTCTCTCTCTCTCTCTCTCTCTCTCTCTCTCTGTCTCTTTCTCTATCTCTCTCTCTCTCTCTCGTGTATGCTGTTCCCTCCTTACTAGTGATTACCTTCTGACTCCTTTGACGGCTGTTCTCTCGATCCATGACGGCTACTCACTACATTTGACGGCTGTTCTCTAGATCCATGACGGCTACTCACTACATTTGACGGCTGTTCTCTCGATCCATGACGGCTACTCACTACATTTGACGGCTGTTCTCTCGATCCATGATGATTATTCACTATATTTAACGGTTGTTCTGTTGTTCTCACGCTTTTATCGACTGTTTCTTTTATCTTGAGGACTCCTATCTCTGTCGTAAAGGTTGTTGCTGTGGCAGGGGTTTAATTGGTCATAAATGATTGTTTAATGAAGAGCTATGAGCCATCTTAAGTCTCTTAGAATTACTTTGCAGTACTTGAGTACTGTTTGAGTGCTGATCGTTTGCTTCTTAAAGAGGTTCATTCTTATTATTTTTTTCGTGTTTCTCAGCACAAAGGCACATAGGAGCCACTGTTCAAGATGTTTCCCATGGAGTCATCCATAGCTGCGGAAACATCATTTGCATTTTGGACTTCTATTGCCCACTCCTGAAGCATTCGTCTTTTTAAACAGCCTTTCAGTGAACAGGTGCAATTGGCCCTTGAACTGCCTTCTATGGCTGCGCTTCAGGCAATAGCATAAAAATGTTTTGAAAATCTCATTTCGACTTTGTGCTCGCTTAGGCAATTCTTGTCGCACTAGGCCTACAACAGCTTGTTTTTACATCGTTTCCATAAATAACTTCATCCTGCTGGAAGTTACTCTGATAATAATTAAGGTCGATACATTAATTATTATCAATGTATTATAATAATACATTAATTATTATTATCTCGAAAATCTTGAATTTATGCTGGAATTTGTAATTTGTTCATGATTATAAAGGAGTGCAGTTGAGAATCTGTGCCTTGATTAGTTAAAATTCGGTGTTTTTGTTTATGATAGTTGACTCCCTTAAGAACAAAGAGACGGTAAAATTTTCAAATTTGTACTATTGAAATCATCAAGTGTTAACTAAGCCTAAAGTAATACAAAAGAGTACTCAAAAATCTAAATCTCAACTTGAAAAATGAAGTCAAAATCATTCAGAGGTACTTCCTTCTAACGTACATTTTCCTACACATAATTTGACTGCGACTAGTTTTAATCAGTTTAATACCCAAGCTTAAGTGCAACTTATTGAAATGGTAATTTGTTGTTAATTTCTATGAGCGACCTCTTAAGTACTTCACTTTTTCCTCTAACTTTGATGTCTTATGCAAAGCATCTCTGTTACAATAGCCACATCAAATTTGAAATCCTTATTTTTGTTTTGTTTTAAACTGATATATGTCATCAAAATAACTGCTATTTTGAAAGTAATATTTTCTCCAAAATATCACCAGCTTGGTCGACTGGTGAGCGAGTCTGCTTGCGAGCGGAAAGACCCGGGTTCGAATCCCGCTGCCGACATGGTTGATGCGGCTAGAAATACGGCATGGGACTTGGGTAAACAACCGAATAATTATCGAAGTAATTATCCGACCCAAGAATGGGCCAGAAGGTTCGTTCCTATAGCCTAATTCTATTCTATTCTATTCCTAGGTAACATTTTTATTGCCCCTGACTTTATTGTTAATTATATATGCATACTTATGTACTATATTACTTAGGATAATCTATACCATATATTACTAATAATCACATACATCGAAACGATATTAAAACAGTTTAAAATGCAGCTAAGGGACAGAATTTTATAATGTGTACAGCGTGAGAAATATCTACGCTATAGTTAAATCGAGCAGCCCTTGGCTAAATCATAGCGGTTGTCAAGGATTCACAAGTCTTTTTGAGCTTATCAAGCAAAGTTCTAACCTAAACTAAACATTCTGAATAGGATCAAATTGAGAGCTTTATGACGAGTATATGACGAGTAATTAAGATCATCCACATCAATGTCAGTCAGCTGCTCAAATGTAGTTCAGCATTATTAAAAGCTTCCATGATAATTCTGGTACATACCCTGTAACTCTCCTCCTTAGATTGGGAAAAACCAGCAAAAAAGAAAACTCGGCAAGACTGTCAGTGATGAACTGGGGAAACTACGAAGAAGTAACTTATTAAATTTACTGAGAACGATATAAGTAACAAGCATAGGTGGTAATTCGATATAATTGCAGTTAGAATACGTGTGTTGGTTGCCTATCGTTAAACAAAGCTACAAACTACACAATATCGTAAATGAACTTTTTGTTGCAACTAAATTTTGAAACTGTTAGTCTGCTGGTAACGGAATGTAAGTTTTTCGTTAAGGGAAGACCCTGAAAAAACTTCAAAAAGAAATTAGTATAACTTGTCCATGTTCAGTTGTGAAAATCAAATTGCAATCCGTTGGCATATAGGCCAGCCAACGGATTGCAATTGGATCTCAAAATTATGAAGACTCCAAATTCGTGTGGATGAATTTAGTGGCGCAAAAAACATTCTTAAGCAGGAAAATAGATTAGCATGAAGAGCTTAGTGTCAGTACACTCTGAAGAGAAGCAACAACACGACAGCAAAATGAGGTCAGCATTCGCCACGATGTCAGCAAGATCAGTCGTCAACAGGATAAGTTATCAACAGGATCAATAGTCAGCAGGATCAGTTATCAACAGGATCAATCGTCAGCAGGATGAGTTATCAACAGGATCAATCGTCAGCAGGATCAGTTATCAACAGGGTCAGGCGTCAGTACAAGAATAATATGTGGGAAATCAACATCAGACTCCTGATTAGCCTGACCAGCAGCACAAGGAAGCGGAATATCAATTGAAGAGACGTTCGCCAGAGCTGAGTTCAACATGCAGAGACAGCATCAGTAGAGGTCCGATCAACGTATGCAACATGAGCAAGAATAAGATAAAAAATACGGAAGGATAGAGACGGGAAAACATAAGCGAGAAAAACAGACAGGAAAACCAGAAACGGGAAAAACAGAGTCGGGATGAACAGGGACGAGACAAACAGAGACTTGATCAGCAGCTGGGACGCCATGCCTCCTGCTGTCCTCGGTGTAGCTTGGCTTGATGTTATCAGAAGGATGCGCGGATCTGCGCCTGGCAAGAACACGCCACCAACAAACTGCTCGACCTGCTACCGACGCTTTGTCTTTGCTATCGCAACTATTCTGTGCTCTTCATATTGCGCCTCTATCTCTGCTGCATCTACAATTATGTTGTTGTCTTATGGATGTTTGTCTCTCAGGTCTGTACACTTGTATCGTTTCTCAAGCCACAGCTTCCTTTATATCGAACACTGGTATTACTATGGACCGTTATTATACTCCTGATGTACGGTTGCTATGTGCCGTTATTGTACTCCTGATGTACGGTTGCTATGTGCCGTTATTGTACTCCTGTGACGTTATTGTACTCCCGATGCTTTTCTCAGTGCTGAAAACAGATAGAACATGCAGTTCGTTTCTATCGCGTTGTCAATGCGTAACAGAGAGGGCGGTATTGTACGGCACATATATATCTCTATCGGCAGCGGCGAGAGTGAGAACTGTTTTTGATACTTAAAATGGTGAAGTTGTCATTACAAAAATAGCATTTTGTTTTTTCATATGAGTGGTGTGACACTGATTAAAATTCATCGCCATTTAAGTGAAACATGTGGTGATGGTATCATGGAAGTGTCTAATATACGTTCATGAGTAAACCAGCCGATGACGACATGAGCGAGTGGAAAAGGATGTTTTGAAGGATCGCTGACAAAGTGTGGAATGAATCGCTTTCAAAGTTAGCATTTCCGTGAGATCTGTGCACACAATTCTGCATGAAGACATGAAAATCCGAAAATTATTCTCCATGTGGGTGCATCTAATGCCAACGAACGACCACAAGGCTGCACCAGTGGTATGCTGCCAAGCAGTCTTGACGCTTGATGATGGCATGAATGGGACTTTCTGTTCATCGATTGGGACAATGGATGAGGTATAGATGCCGTGTTTCAATCCTGAAACGAAGCGCCAGTCAGCTCAATAGGAGCACAGACAAAAACAACATGCGACATTTTAAGTATCAAAAACAGTCTTCACTCTCACCGCTGCCGCTAGAGTTTCATGTACCGTACAGTGCTACCATCTCTGTCAACCATTAACAACGAGTGCACGCGTATTTTAAAACAAATTGCATGTTACTTTCTGTTTCCAGTCCTGAGAAAAAACATCGGTGGTCGTATAACTTGAATGCACCTCGTACTTGAAGGGGTTCTGTTTAGTAACATGTGTTTATCGGCCTTTCACTACCTGACTCCACTCATCGAATTTTTGTGTGTCTTCTTCGTAGTGTGGAATGTTTCCACACTCTTGAACGTTGAGTATATATGACTTGCATGTATGATTGAGGAATAAAGCAGAATGTGTACATGCAGGAGACTGCATGTTCAAAGGGATTGCAGATCCGTGTGTGTGTTCTCAGTCATAGACAAGAAAACGAGTGTTCGATAGTTTATGTGTGAACTGATTTAATTGTCCACACAAATGGCTCGTAAAATGCCAAGTTCGTTCTTTATTATACCTGCGACAATTACGACAATTTGAAACGATCCACTTCGAAGACAAAATCAGGAAATCAGTGATCACCATCATCGTAAATGTCAGTGTACTTTAAAAACCTTCAATATTTTTCTCACCAAATGATAATTTCTCCTCAATATCTGCTTTTAAGTTGTCGAAACGATATTGAAATCTTAGACTCGTTCTACAAGCTTTCAAGCGGACACAAGTACTTGAATATTTTTTAAGAGAAATTCATTCAGACTCCCAAATTCCTAGTTGACGATAATAAAACGCTGGGTAGATTTTCAGTACCATTGAAGAGACTGTCCCTGCGTCCAATGCACAAAACCAGTTGGTCCCACTGCTGACCTTTTGGTTTTGGCTTTACGTGTGTTTTCTTCAGTGCATTTAATTGTGCCATCGCTTGTTTTATCTTTACGGCCTTTAAGTCTCGTAAAATGGTGGCATTAGAGTCCCTCTAACGCCCTGTGCTCAGCGAGTTGATATGATGTTTTAATACACGCTCTGTGTCACCTTTGCCCTTCTGCGCTGTGTCCTGACGTCGCACATGCAGGTTTGCCGCTGTGCGAGTATAGCGCCTGTGTCTCGCGGTGAGGCTCACCCAAGTCATCAAATTAATTCATGTCTTTGCACATGACCGGAACCACTGTCATCTTGTCAGTAATCCTACTGTACAGGGAATTAATACGGATACTTTCTCCAATTTAATCACACACTACGACGAGGTCAGACCCTGCGTCTAGATGATATACAGGTAACACCACAGACTAGGCGTGTGAGTGCTGTGATGCCAGTTGTAGTCACATTTCCACGCTTCATAGACTTATTTTCCCGTTCTTTGCCGAGTATTCTATTCATATACGTGACTTGCCATATCATAATTAATTATTTATTCATGATTTTTTGTTTCCATGTTTTTGGTTTTATTCATTTAGTTTTTTTCTGTTTTTTATTTATTTTATTTTCAGAAAAATACTTACGTTCATTTGAATATTAACAGCATTTCTGTTATTCATTTTGTTAGTATTATCGCGATATCGATGCTGTAATTTCGCTTTGGGGTAAAGGGGCAAAATAAAACTGGACATTGAAAATATGAAACAAAATAAAATGCCGATAAATTTAGGCGTCTCAGCTCAGACGATTTAATGATAGTTGTATCATCAGTTTATGAGAGCGTGTCATGTGTCGTCACACACTGAGAGCGTGTCGTGTGTCGTCATACACTGAGAGCGTGTCATGTGTCGTCACACACTGAGAGCGTGTCATGTGTCGTCACACACTGAGAGCGTGTCATGTGTCGTCATACACTGAGAGCGTGTCATGTGTCGTCACACACTGAAAGTGTATTATACGGATTGTTGAATGAAGAAAGTGTAATTAATGAGGAAAAGAAGCGCGCTTGCACCTCAGTATTCAGTTTTTGGTGGGCAAGATTTTATGCAATGATGTCATACCGACGTACAACACTGTGTCCTGTACACAACTATTGTCATAAGCTCGACAATGTGGCATGTCAGTTGGAAGACTAATTGTGGCTCAAAATGAATGCATAACTTATCAATTAATTCATTTAATTACAGGAATTAAATCAAAATGATCTTTCAAGTACGTTACCAACTCAGTAATATTTCACTGCCTGTTACTTCCTGGCAGAAATTCCTCCCATGAAATTTGTTTTTGTTATCGTATTGATAGACTGTACACAACATACCAATTTTCTTACTTTTCTGTTAGTAATTTCAAAGATTCGTAAAACTGGTCATAAACTTATTGACATATAAAACCAATAATACGAGTGTAGTCTTGTGTCTTCCTTTGAACAAATGCAGACTGGCAGCCTCTACAACAACAATTTAGTTGCAGTACATGTGGACATTCCGGTAGAATAGAATAGAATAGAATAAAATAGAATAAGGCAATAGAAACCAGCCGTTTGGTGGTATTCGGCCATCATTTTGATGCGTAGGGTTGCTCACCAGTAAACCTTTATGCTCACATTCTGAACGTTGATTGCCTCGTCACTGAATGTTCATGAGTTATATTTTTGTTATCAACGTTGTCCTCATTATTATAGTGCGACCCATGACTGATCCTTCCAAGTAAAGGATATTTGTGTAGAACATATGATACGATAACTTCGACATAGTTTTCTTGTACTATGCATTAATTTCATCATGAACACATAACCCCCAATCTCGAGCATATAGACTCTTACTATGCACTAGTTTCCTAAATTAGATTATCGGCCTTTTTCATGTAACTTTGGCAGGACAAACACGACCGGTTCCTAAAAGTAAGCCGAAATACTTGAGTGAATTTCAGTTGAGATCTCCCGCCGAGGAACGCAAGGCATGACGCAAATAAAGTAATTTAGAAGTTTTGCATAGAAACTCTGAAGGCTCAATAAAGTGATTTGCATCAAAGGAATCTGACTCGATGGGCCCTTGGTAGCACGACCGGTAGGCAGCATGTCGCCTTGGCCTTACCTGGATCATAAACACAGGCAGGGGATCACTACAGCTCTACTTGCTAAGGTAGCGTTGTGTAGGTGTGTTTTCTGTCTCCCTGGTCGCATGCACAAAACCTCGCGCAATTTTTAATAGTAAGAAACTATAAGCCATCATCGGCATTGAGCTTCACAATCCAGCATAGGGTATCATTAAGGTTGTGACTGGGCATTCATAGAGCAGGATTCCAATAAATCTTGGCAATAAACTGTAATTTCATAATTGCCGTTTGCTCAAGTGCCGTTTGCTTGAGCAAACAGCGTTAGTGTTAGAGAAATTCATGAGTGAAAAATACGGAAAAAATTAAATTACCCTGCAAGATTCAATTAAAGCGAGAGAGAACATCAAGCCGACCGATCGAAAAAAGCAGGTGAAATTCCTTTGATAAACTACCTATTCAATGGTAAAATTCTTCGTGGTTCAGTGAACATAAACGTTTACTTTGTTGACAAATTTTTCTCGGAGAATTTTCACGGTGTTTTTTCGTGTTGAGCTGTGATCACACCTCAGAAATTTGACCACAAGCTTGAATTTTCACTCAATGATCCATCTCTTGGTAGAGAATATTGATCTAAATATTGTAGAGTCTACGTCTGTTTAAATTTTTAGAAAAATTTCAACGAACTCAAACTGTACCTGCAATCGTCTTCATGATAATTTTGTATATGCTTTAACAGAAGAATCAAGAAACAATTTTACCTAGAGTTTGCTTTAGTGGATTGCCCACACAAATGAAGAAAAACGCTAGGGACGTGTCAATTGTTTTTTAGAACAAATAGTCACTGATGGATGAGTTAGATGTATCGTATGAGTTTGATTGCTTAAAAATCAACTTATACAGCTATTACTTACAGTAAAATTTAAATCCAGTCATGAGATGCAAGCTCGTGAGCCACATTGAAATATTATTTCTTCATTTCTGAGAGTAGAGGAATGACCTTTAGGTCATCATACAAATGACTGTACTTATCGCTTGGCAAAAAAACCCATTGCAAGCATATTTTGAATCTCTCAATTTTCTTTCTTGCTAGAGCAATTTCCGACTCGACTTACTTGCCCTAATAAAACTTTTTCCATGATCAATTTGCTGCCAAAAAATTTCGAATGGCTTAATAAATTTGTCGTAAGAATTAGAAACGAATGTTTGAAAGTTAAATGCAGTTAACCTACACATGCCGCGGACTTGGGAGTCTCTTTGAACGCAGCCAATTACAAGCCCTGACACAGAACAAGAATGTTCGCTGCATCCTTCGTTTACGATCCTTTTACTATCCGGGTATAAATGACGGTGGTTGCCTGGTAAAAAAACCAACACACTCGTAACAATTCACACTCAGTAATTAGAGGACAAGACAACCACCGACACATTCTTCGATGAGTTAAATTTTTATTTGCGTCGTGGTTTGGGCACAGGCGCGACAGATACGAGGATTTCCACTAGGATGGATAAAACGCCTGTACTTCGACGGCCATAAAATGAGCCGTGGGGCCATCTGGAGTATAGGCGGCCCGTTTTCTACTATTAGTGGCTCGTCCTGTATTATTGGCTGCCCGTTCTGTATTATTGGCGGCCCGTTCTGTACTATTGGTGGCCCGTTTTCTACTATTAGCGGCTCATTCTGTTTTATTGGCTGCCCGTTCTGTACTATTGGCACATTCAACATAATAATTGATTCTCTAATGCTCATCGTTAATTTTTAAATCAATTAATTTTTGCAGTACCTTATTAGAGCTGGCAGTGATTTCTGTGAACTGCAAATCAGCGGGTGCGTTGCTTGTGACTTCTTGTGACTTACGGGATGTAATCTCGAGATAAATAACTTTGGTGTAAATGCACGGGACTAGAACTCTTAATAAAGTCATGTGAAGATGGAAACATCAGAATTACTTGTCAGATTTTAAATCTAGAGTGTCTCAATTTAATCATGATGTTTATTCTGATGCTAACATCAAACCTCTGCGAAAATTAATGTTGCACGAAGACTTCATTAACAATAATCTGTGTACAACAGAATCTTTCTGAAATTTTATTCATTGAAATCCAAAAGAATGATCTGCTGCACCTAAGGTTGTAATTACTGTGAAAGCCATATTATTCTCTGCGTTTTTTAGTTGACATTCTTTCGATGGAATGATTTACGGAAGCATTAATTTTGAGGCCTTTTCATGAGCTAACTTTAAGTAGCAACCTCAGAAAACGTACACAAAAATAAGTTGTGCCTCAATGAAAGTTAATCAGTACAGTAAAACTGACTGATCTTATTTTCAATTTTGAATATCTTTCTTTGGTTTACTACTTCATAAAAAACTTGGCACAGGCCTTCACTTGTACTCGATCTCCATGTGTGATGGTGAGGGACAACTTTTACATCCCACACTTTCATTGCTAAATATCAAACGGCATCTACTAATATCAGAGCAGCTGAATACAAGTACGTGTTGAATCATTGTCATTGAATTTTTCAAATACAGAAATACAACTCAATAAACAAGAAAAAGTTGATTGTAATCTAGTGTTGCCATTCACGCCGCACATTTTTTTAAAGTGATTCGTGCAGGTGTACACGAAGAAAAAAACGGATATTAAGCCGCCGGCTTTTCTTGGCCGCATCCAAGTGTCAGAACGAGCGCTAGGCTGTGACTGCTGTACGTGAACCCCTGTAGGGCGCGTCTCAAAACTCCACCAAAATACGAGCATGCTCCCACCAGAGCTCCGTCCAAATGCTCGATGCTCCCTGATAACTCGCTGCTCTCACCAGGAGTTCACCTCAGTCTGCTAACCGTCCGTACAGAATGTGTTACCAGGGTTTGTTCTTGAGCTTTCCCATTGCAGGAGCAGCAGGCAAGGTTATGAGCTTATTCACGAGTAACAGGCTTCATTTTATGTCTACAGTGGTAGTGAGAAGTCGCTGGAAATAGGCAAACTTGAGTTATTTTCTAAAAATCTTGCAAGGTTTGCTTCAAGCCCTTGATATTAATAAGCGAGTCAGTTTCTTGCACTATGTGAAGCTTTAAATTAATAACGTGTTCCAGTACCGCTGCTTGAGCTAAGTGACATCAATATTAAATATCAGTCACACTGGGAATCCAATGTTCAACATTTGAACTCGGTTGATGAACTGAGTGTTTTAAATCACAATTTAAAAGAAAAATTAATAATAACTTTCTAATTGGAAGAAGAGTCTTCTTTAAGGTCGGTAAAGAATGTATATATATGAGAGTAAAGTGATAAGATGATCTGCGAATTAGAAAGTCTGAGGAATATCTGTAGAATTAGTGTCTCGCAATTCGATATCGTATTGAGATGTCGGATGTGAAAACTCTATTACTAAACGACACGTAAGCCCTCCAAACGATATTCAGTTTTGGGACCTACACCTAGGCTCTGCAAGAAACCCAAACTGGGACCCAAAAATCCTTTTGTTTGTGATTAGTTCAGTGACCACACTGCACTGCACTGCACAGCTGCGAAAATTCTCGAGATAAGGTAAAAGAGCTGTAAATTCTAATCTCTAGACAGACATGTCTTCTACAATAGCTGCTACCGAGCTAAAATTGGATTGTGGGTGAGTGCATGATTGGGATGCATGTGCTTTACTTGTGCTTTACTTGTTTGTGTGAGATTGATGTCTTTACTTGAAATGCCTTGGGACTTGGGTAGCAGCTCGAGAACGGGTTTTTCATTTTCTTTTCTGTTACTCTATCCCATTTTGTTCTTCATCAACTAAAGCTAAAAATGGACGCTCACATCTAAATGGATGAAGAACTGTCGGACAATGACAACAATACAAGGGAATTACCTGAGCCAGCTCGTATTCTAAGCTCGGCAATTCTTTCGCAATTGATTTTCCCTGTCGAATTAGCACAATAATTCAATTCACATTGCGAAACACTTGCAGTAAAAATTGTACATGAGTTAAAAAGTTGCTTTTATTATTTTACATTTTGGATGAGTAAAAACCAAATGAAATATAAAATTACATGCAATAACGGAATCAATTTGTAAACTTTGAATTAAAGTTTTTTTAAGGTGTGGAAACCCCTCACATCGGGTAATTTTGAGTCATTCGGTTCAATTGAACAGTAATAAACGCTTCTAATTAAAAGAATTTTTTTGCAGAAGACAGATCGCTCAACGAGTAAATCATGTTAATTATTTTATTGGTATCATTTACCTTTGATGGGGGCCGAACTATGAATACAGAAACGAACATAAAAGTTGCAGCAGATTCTCTATGTGAATTTTTTTATTAATTGACCATAAATATATTATTCACAAGTGAACTGCGATGTATTCTAGGGTATGGAGTTGGAGCGTGTGTCGTCTTCTTCAGTGTCGGAATCAACTGGTTGCAAGCAATCAATTTGACAGAATTTACGAATATTTCAGATTTTTAGCATAATGAAATCATTTTCGATATGTAGTTAATATATATATATATATATATATATATATATATATATATATATATATCAATTGTTAAGTTTATCTAAGCACATTATTCCAAAAATCATCCTTCAACTATAGCATAAAAAACTGAAAGCTTACTTAAAAAAAACAGCATTTTCTTTTTTACGAGCAAGTGCCCAATTTCCAGTCACAACATCACTTTTGAATTGCATCGGCAATCCGTGTAAAGACTCACGCACTTCGCAGTCCTCGCACATCCTCGTGTAGTAGTGACGCCCTGTCTCCCTACCCTTCACAACTCAGCAACACTTTAATGCTGATTTACGAAGGTTACTCGCCCTCCAAGTTGTGCGGAAGAGATCATGTCGTGATTTGTACCTCAGTGCCTTTATGAGGTGTTTCCTGGGGCTAACATGCCCCGCTGATAGGCACCGGCCTCAGGGGTACCCACGCACAGGCAGTCTTTTGATTTACAGATAACATAGAGTTATTCTCTACATGTACTTATATTCTTCTTTATTATTTCATTATGGCGTGTATACCTCGCATTCAGTTCAATTTATGCTTAATGGAAATGCTCGGAAGTGTGTTGTCGCTCAAAAAGCCCTAGAACACATCGATATGCTACAACGAAAAGTGCTGCAAACTGCGTCTATTCTTCCACGCACATGAACTTTCAGAAGTAAACAATTACACGCTGTTCTGTGTGCGATAACGACATTGCCAGTTAAAAGAACAATTTTTAGAGTGGCTGAATGAAATAAAGGAAAGCTTAGTCATCACTCAAACTTTTTGATCGTTAACTTAATAACCGTTAATGCAAGATTAAGGTGCTGAAACCAGTTCACTTTACTATTTTTAAGGAGTTTTCCCTTACATTTGTAAAGATTTATAATATGGTTATAGTAATACAAAATATTCAAGTTACATAAATTTATTTCCCCCTTCTCACAATTATACAAGAAAGAGGACCACATATAATGGTGTTAGTCAGTACATGCAGTGAAGCCTTGTTCAGGAGCTTCCTCAACCACATGCGTGTCATTACTCGTTACTGTCGTTGATGATAAGTAATTGATTTGCTTCAAGCAAATTGTCTCAATGGCTTGATGTGTAACTTATAATAGAAATAAAATAAAGGCTATTCGAAAACACTCACACATTGGAGGCATGTGAAGAAGTGGATTGTCAAATTTAAGGCTAAGATCTGGAAATTCATGATTCGAAATGAAGGAAAAGTTGTCATTTGTAGTTAGTATTGTCAAAATATCCCTAAAAATTTTAAAAATCATCAGTTCAGTCAAAACTATGTAACACATTTTCAACACTTCTCTGGATATAGTAAAAAATTCTCAAAAATTACTAAAATGTCATCCTGACGACTTTGGCACCTCTGAACTTGGAGTCAGAACTTATGACCCCAGACGCGGGTTCTGACGGCAACATGGAGTGTCTGCAGAACCCCTCTGGCTGTGGGCGGCGTGCCGTTGCGTCCTATTCTAGCTGGTGTGTACTAGGACTTCAACTTTACCTAGATATTTTACTACGTTCATTTGCCATTATAATAATAAGAAACTTAATGACCTCTCAAGCTCTAAACTTCTTTTCAGGTAAATTGCTGAAACTTGGAACCAGCTGTTCGAAAGTATCATTCTGCTGGCACTATGAACTGTGAAAAATCTTCTGAACAAATATTGGATAAGGAACTACCCAGTATTGTAACGTACTAATTCTATATCCCTTACTCCTGGGGCCTGTGTGTGAATGCAGTTCACGTGCGTGACTGAAATGCTTGTGCGTTAATAAAGTGTGTGTACGTGACTGAAATGGTTTTGTGTGATTGAGGTGTATGTGCGTGATTGATGCTTTTACTTTATACGGTATGGAACTTGGGTATCAGCTCAAGAAGTGACAAAGCACCTTAGTCTGTTGTCTTATTCTATTCTATTCTATTCTAAAATTCAAGGAAATTAAAATGATAACATATACTATGTACACTCTTAGAGTATACGTTAAAAATAAAAGTATATGTTGCAGTTCTTAAAGTATATGTCACAGTTCAGGAACTGTAAATGATTAAGCTACTGATGTTCATGTTAAATGTGCTTACTCTGTTTGGATATTTTTTGAAGAAAATTTGAAGTTACTGATGTAATAACTTCGAGGATGAAATGATCAAAAGAGCTCGTAAATAAATTCCAAGAATTATCCGTATAATGCACGGTGTTTTCGTAACGGAACATTGGAGACTGTAAACCATAGCTAAATCCAACTTATTCATAGAACTCGAAAAATAACTTTCTATCAAATACCTGATTTCGCGATAAGAGTAGAAATACTGACGGAAAACTGGGCAAAACTTTATGACACTCATTTTTACAGTATACCTGATGAAGTCTTTCTGAGTTCTATGAAATTTGCACTGCAAACGGTGCTGCTAATGCACATTATTTCATAAAAGTCAAGGGCGATAAGGACGACTATAATTCCCAGAGCACCGTCGACCAGACAATATGCATTGTCTCGGAAGCTCTAGCATGAGTTACGAGTAGAGCTGGACTGAAATAACTCATAGCTTGGGTTAAGTGCACAATCAGCTTCACTGTCATGCGATTCAGTTGAAATCAATTCCACTCCAGACTTAAATCAACCATTACAGTGCCTCTCTATTTCATAAACTTTCTCAATTCAACGAAAATAAATATTTGGAGGAGCATAGAAATTCTAAAGTAATGAAATAAAATTCTGTCGCAACGTTGACATTTTTCCCGTTGCATAAATTGTCTTTTTCTGTCATAGAAAATGTTGACTATAAATCGAATGTTTAGCTCATAAATGTTGATGAATATTTGGTAATTATAGCTTGTCCAGCGTTTATATAAACTGAAGATAAGTATGTAACTGAGGAATTAAACTTTCAATAGATAGCTCAAACCAGCGCATAACTCGACCATCCATGAATGTAACTGAAATTTTAATATAATTTCATCGTAAAGTGAACGATTAGAAAAAGTAAACGTATATTTTGCTTAACTTCCGTTCGGTGACGGTGTTTTAGACTATATTTGACTTCACTTTCACGAATTCTTTCAACTGAATAGGTATGTCGGTCTAAGCTTGAGTAAATTCAATCTACCTATGTCGACAACTGAGGATAGCAGTCATAACTTCACAAAAACCTCTCCGCACGCTTGGACTAATTCTTTAGCGGACAGCTACAGAACGAGAAGAAATTTATGGAAACCGTGTTGAGTTGGTGCTAGCTGCCCGCCAAGTATTGTATCTTGTCCTAATTAGGTTCCCCCGACATAAGCACGGTTGTGCAGGGCGAACTTCTTCTCAAAGCCAAAAATGCTTAAAGTTCAATTTAATACGTGATGAGTTACTCGATATTATTGACTCTCGTTCGAGATCCTTGCTCTGGAACAAAGATTGGTGTTCTCTCTAACCTTGCGCACCACTGTTTTCTCAAGGCCCTGTTCTAAGTACAACACTGACTTTGTGTTTTGTAAGAATTCCTCCTCTTCAAGCCTCGAGTCGACTGTCGAGAACCGTCCTCGCTAATTGCTGATAAGAAACCTTATCTCTGGACCACAGACTAGCGTCTAAGTTATGACAGCAACTCAAAATTAGAGAAGTGGAATCCTCTGGTCAAATTCTCGTAGTCATATTGTAACATGCGTCTTTAGAACTGGTTCCCCAATGGACAAAATTCAGTAGTTAGTTTTGACGTCCATTAAATGATACCACGTGGGGATAGCATCATCCTTGTATCACAGCCTGAGTACAGCTATGCTATGTGTAGCTGTCTTAACTATTAGTCCGAAATGCTATGACATACTACTATGCATGATACGATAGTTGTTATACAATTCTACGGGTTCCTTTGAACTTGTGATTAGTGTTAACAGTTCATTGAACGAATATTTTCTTGAGAAATTATGAGTGTTTAACATTCTAAATGTTTCTTATTGATTTTCTATAATCCTGGTGTTGAATATTGGTCAACATAGAGCACAAGATCAATGGAGGAGTGGCCCTTAGATTGAAGCAATTCCAACACAACATGGTGCAGCACGGCAGCTGTGACATCATACAGCGTGTGAGTACCTAATTATTGCATTGAAATACGTTTGCATACCGTTACTACTAATGCATTTTAGAACCGTCATTCTCCTTCAAATTTCGCTCACTAAACTTTCCCTTGATGAAACGCTCCTCTTTCAAAGCGGATAAATTAAACAAAATTTATATTCGTTTTTTAAACTATTAAAAAAGTTGTAGTTCATGTGCAATGGTTCAGAATACAGTGACAGGTGATAAAAAATAAGAAACATGCAAGTGTCGTTATAGGTCAGTGTAATAGAAGTGAAACTAGTTATAAGGTTCTGAGAAGCCCTCACAACTATTGCAGGAATGAATAGTCGTTTAAAAGATAGTCTTCGGAGAGAACTTATACTTCGCTCGAAAAATATCCAAACTGAGATAGGGGAGAATACTTGGTTGTTTAATGTCAGATTTCTGCAAGAGAAGTTGAAAGTTCGTTATTTTTTACTTTTATTGTCGCGTATTGTCTTGGATTCAAATAGAATTCTTGTGCTCTGAGTATACAATTAGTGACTCATCACGAGATTAGGGAAACCAATGTCACAAACATTTCATTATTATTTCAAGCCACTCAGAGTTAGAGAATTCTGGAACCTATCACTGGTTTGTAATTAGGACAAAACTAAGGAGGCCTGCTGCACTTCTCCGCCGCATGCTCGATGTAACTGGAATGCCGTTACCTCCGTAAAATGAACAATGCTCCCCTCCTTAGAGGCTTGTAAGTATTCCTTTATGAGGACTTCTTTTCCTTTCCACTAACGGACCTCAATTTGTACAACAAACCAGAGTGACTCACTTGGAGAGAGACACTACCTTCATGATCTGCATCCTAAGTACTCTGAAGAAAGTGGGGAGCTAAACGACAGATCAGCCCAAACCTAAAATATATGTATACTTGGCTAAGAATTAAAGGTCTCTTTCTGTGTAGAATTAAAGAGCTTCTAAAGAACGAGTTCATTCGATACATTTAGGAGATTTTAAGTAACCAGTATGGTAGCACATTTCGTTGATGTATTGAGTACGTTCTTAAATATAGCTTAGAAGGAGGCATACTACCGACAATCTCACGACTTATTAGGACATAGCAAAAAAAGTCACAAAAAAATCAACAGTCCAAAAGAAACTTATTATCATGCTGAAACGGAAACCTTACGAATCGTACACACGCAAATGAAAGTATAAAGAAAGAAGAGAAAATTCCTGCTTTTGCTGCTTATAATCATGCTATGAATTACTTAAGAGGCTCACTGAACTGAACTAGGAACCAAGAGGCTCATTAGGCTACTAAGTGCCGGAAAGACTACTCCGTAAAGAACTCAAGTGTCCACCGCCACCACCACTAGTGCAGAGAGTAAGTCGACCTCAAGATTGTTTCGATTCAATGCTGGAATCAAAGTCCATTTTGTTAAGCCGGAGTTCATACTTTCATATGCCTTCGATACGCCGTATGGTCAAACCAGAGCTTGTCGCCAAACCGGAGTCTTGACGCTATGATGAGAACAAACAGCACAACACGCTATGATGAGAACAAACAGCACAACACTGTAAGGAGAGCAGTTGATGCCTTGTTATTGAACGACACAATTGCAATGTATGGTTACTCTAATTGCTTCAAATGCCATTACAAGTATGATCCCGGTGCTAAAACGAACGACCCGAATGTAGAATAGAATATAGCAACGAGAACGAGCCGTTTGGTCGATTTTTGGGCTGCTACCCGAGTCCCATATCATAGTGAACTGGCGTTTCTATTCTCATGTATGCATTCACTCAAAAATTCAACAATCAGATGAAGCCAGTAGACAACTCAGCAGTTGTAGCAATGATGCATTGCATTTCAGAATGTTTAAACAAAATCTAGCTAATTTACTGATGCATGCGTTTCAGTTAGTTGAGTTCCGGCGCATTCTGGCTACAATGTACATATTAATAACAACCGCATTCCAATTCTTCTTCTTTCAGAATGTGCATTCTCTACTAAAATATTATTCATTCCCGAAGGCCTTCTCTTTTAGAAGACTTAGCATGAGCATGCAGAAAGTTCTTAGACTTATGTCTCTGAAGCTGAGCCGAACTTCGCCCGTCAAAAATCAAAAAACACAAGCGGTGCATGTTACTCTTTGAGCTGTACTTGATTTTGTCTTAAGGTGCACAAGACTTCAACTTTCCTGCACAGCCGAGGTACTGCATTTTTTATTCATCTCTAATAAATATAATTATTAATATTAATAAATAAAGAGCAAAATGAATCATCAGAGCAGCGGATGAGGAGTGAAGTTAATCAATTGTCACCTCAAGAATTCCATAAGCCTAATATGGTGGTGGGTCACATCAACTCCATTGCTCGGAGTGGAAGTTGTCGTCAGTGTATTAATGTGTCCTGCAAAAATGAAAACAATCGCTTATTAATTATTGTGGCTTCGGCATGCAAATGAGAATATATTCTACAAAAATTGAAAAAGATGATCAACCTAAAAATCGTAAAGTCGTCACATTAATGTGTTTCTACCAAGACGGACACAAAAGTGATCTAATTAATTTCTGTAACTTTAGTGTTCAGGGAGGAACAGGTTTTTGGAGGCATGACTCTCAAGCATAGCTTGAATCTAGCATTATATAAAGTTCATTTGAAGTCGCTAATATCTAAAAAATTCGCTATTTTTTGAAATAATATATCAAGAATTCAACAGAATGATTGTGAATTCTTCTTTATTTCAGATAGTGAGGTAAATGAGAGACTAGTTAATTACCTGAGCGAGGAACCATGCCACCGAAATAAGCCTTACAAACGTATTCTGAAATGGAATACTCCTATAAATATTCTAACAGAAATCATACAGCGTCTTTATAAAAAATGTCTTTTCGCTCTCTCGAATATACTTGTATTGCATACAATGAGAGTAATGGGATCAGTTTCGGCTAATTTTTTAATTCCGGCTGTTGTCATTCAAGTTGTGTCACCTTTTGAGGTTTAACAGATCGTAATTGTTGTGAATGGTCTCAGTGATAAGAGACTCGAGATAACTTAACACCTCATATTTTAAAGGCGGAGTAAGCCATGCATGTGGTATGAGCATGTTATCTAGCGCCTCATTAAGCTTAATGTATACAGTTTAGGTACGAAAGCTCAATGGTGACACTTAAAAAACTACCTCGTATCTTCGTCAGTATCTTGAAGCCGTTCTGTCCTGGTGCATGTAACACTAAATGTGACGTTCTACACTCACATTAGGTGTACAATGTATGTACACTCACATTAGATACTGTACGTTTGGACAGTACCTATACTTCTTCGTATAGAGACTGCATGCAGCATTAAAAAGTAATTGAAATGAATAAATGAGATGCCTTATAAGTGAAGAACTACACTTGTGTCACACGCGTACTACTGCAAGCAAACTGAAGGCAATAAATCAAGCGAATTTTAATATCCCACAGCATAAGTAGAGGCTGAAGTTAAATGTCTGATAATTGTTTATTGCCGAACAAACAAGCACGAGATTTTTGAAGTTATTTTTAAATTAACAGAAATGAATTTAAGTATAACAAAATTACACCTTTTAGTATTATTGCTACTTTAATTTCTATAATTAATACCTTAAAATCATTAATGTCATTTGAGCTAGCATTAGCGATCATGCATTTCCATTAATTGTTTTACAGATATCAACTAACACTTCCTCAGATACTTAACTTGAGCACTTTTCTTGAAAGGCGTTCATCAGTGAAACAATTAAATCCAAGCGAAATATTTTGATGTACTGCATGTGTCTCTCTCGTTATTCGTTTATCCAATTAATTTATCAAATGTGCAGAGTATTCGTCTATCCAATTAGTTTGTCCAATGTGCAGAGTATTCGTCTATCCAATCAGTTTGTCCAATGTGCAGAGTATTCGTATATCAAATTAGTTTGTCCAATGTGCAGAGTATTCGTATATCAAATTAGTTTGTCCAATGTGCAGAGTATTCGTATATCAAATTAGTTTGTCCAATGTGCAGAGTATTCGTCTATCAAATCAGTTTCTCTAATGTGCAGGGTGGGATCACCATACACTTGGACTACCTCTTCGTAGCAAAGTTCAGCGGCTTTCTGTACGCCATAATTGAGTTAGAATAAGCAAGTGAACATGTAAGGTTTCTGTGAACCGCATTTATGTAGTGCATACGACTGTTAAGCATTTTGCTAGTGTAGTATATTTTGATATATTTGTTTATTTATACTTCAAAGTACGATCAGCGCCATTATGTTCCATCCAATTTATCCAAATATCATAAAATGAGGAGTAGAAACCCACTTAATTCGTATGCTATGGAAAGTATGAGCCTATAATATACTATAATTTATTGTTTGATAAAGAAAGGGCTACATGAAACTTTTCTCAAATTGTATGTATATGATTCACTGCGTACGCCATTAGATTTATTTTCTTTCTGGAAAAGTTTACACGCTCTTTAAAGCGTACGCTTCTGCTGTATCGAGCTCAGAGCTCCATCAATAAAGGGTGAGTGAGAAACGTTGTTTTTTTCTGGAAGTGCTAGTTGTGCATACACGTCTATTTGCATGAGTACAGAGCTCCCCGACTTGTTTATACCTGAAGCATGGCTCGAGTAATAGAATTTCAGACGTGTATCAATTACGAGCAACAGAGAAAAGGCAATACCTGGTTTGAAGTACAGCCCCCACAACTTAGCACCGACCTCATGCTTTATCGACCTCTCCTAACGAATTAAACGCCCGCAAATGTAATGAGCTGCTCTGATTGGACAGCTTTATGGCGGTTCAGAGTTAAGGATTGTATATTACAGAGGTCCGCACACGCCGCAGCTCCGAATAAAATATTAATGCACTCCAAGAACTTTGAAAACACTGCTTTGAAAAGGTATTTGCGAAAATTCATTTTAAAATGAGGCTTAGCGCCTGCAAACATTTGGAGGAACATTTCCGTCTTCTAATCCAGCGTACATAAGACTTCTGCACCGTAACCTATGCACCGAAATTAATACGTATTTCCATCATAGAGATTAATAAATAAACAGAATGTTTACCTTCAACTAATAATGTTTTGAGACGAAGAGTTTTTTTCTCTATTGCTTAGATGAGCCTGCACCTCGCTCTGCTGGCTCTAAATTCATTACGCTTGGATAGATGATCACGATATTTATTGCGTTTGCTGGATACTAAATTGTGTACTTGCATTCTAATACAATTTCTAAACCCTTTTACGTCTTACCTACAGATTTACAGGAGAATTCTACTAATTTACTACTACATGTTAGATGAACTCCATGTTTATTATGTTGTATTACTTACTAAATTTCTGTCGCCTTTACACTTTATTTCTTTACATTACCATTGCTTTTCGTAGTCGATGGTCGAATACTTTTGCGTGCATGATAAGACATAAGAGTTTCTTGAAATGATGACTGATTATTCGGCTCTCTATTTAAAAGTTATCTCAAAGAAAACATTTCTTCCTACAGGTTTGCTAACTGTTCAAATTTTTTTATTTGGAACAGGAACTTACGAACAGAAGGCGTGCGTGATCTTTCTGGAAAAGGACCCAATATAAGTTGTTTGTTTCCTGACACATGCACTCATGGCCACGAATACGCTTGTTCATTTACTGTGCAGTGTAGCCCTCACTTGTGTTGGTGACAGATGACGCCACATACACGCTTGTGTTGGTGACAGATGATGCCACAGACACACTTGTGTTGGTGACAGATGATGCCACAGACACACTTGTGTTGGTGACAGATGATGCCACAGACACACTTGTGTTGGTGACAGATGATGCCACAGACACACTTGTGTTGTGACAGATGATGCCACAGACACACTTGTGTTGGTGACAGATGATGCCACAGACACACTTGTGTTGGTGACAGATGATGCCACATACAGTATAACGTGTCAGCACTGATGCATTGGCTGAACAGTTCAAGTCATTTTACTATCTCATGTGAACCACCTTAAGATAATACAACATGTTGTCTCTTATCACTTTAACACGTAACTGATCATACAAAAATTACAGTTCAAGAGCCCTGCAACGAGTATGTACCGCGAGTCTTAAAATTATTGTGACCGGTGGGTCTTGATTATTGCAAAAGGTACATTCAAGTTATAAGACCTCTGATGTTTTTTCTTAGGACTGGAAACAGATAGAAACATGCTGTTTCTTTTAAAATACGCGTGCACTCGTTGTGAATGTGTGACAGAGATGGCAGCACTGTACGGAACACAGAACTCTCACGGGTCATATAATTTGTGTATAAAAAGACCCATATTACTGTGTATCACAAATCATGCTCTTATTATGTACCGACAATCATGTAATAGTTCTGTATCGAAACATAAAATATTTGTGTATAATGAAATAGTCGTATAATCATTGCGTACCGTGAGTCACATTTACGAATATGAATACTGCAAATCATGCATATTATGTGTACTGTGAGTCATATATCTATTGTGCACCAAGAACCACAAGATAGTTTTGTACCACGGGTCATGTGATATTGTCTTTTGCAAGTCGTATTAATACTGCGCACCATGAGCTTTATTTACATATGTATACCACAAGTCATGTAACCATTGTGTACCTGGTGTCATATAATTATTGTGTAATATGAGTGAGGTAATGACTGTTGCTCCTCCTTCTCTAATCCTTATTTGCTGCTGGAGTCTGCGTAGGATTGAGGTGCGTGTACGTGACCTACATGCCCGTGCATGATTAAGGTTCCTGTACGTGATTGATGCCTTAACTTTGGATGGCATTGGTCTTGGGTAGCAACCCAAGAATGGACCGAACGGCTCGTTTCTGTTGCAATATTTTATTCTATTCCATTATAGTAACGCGTTGTTTCCTGTCACGTGAACGCGATTATTCCTATTTTGTTTGATTCTTTTATAACCGCTGCTGAAATTTTTCTATGATGTTCTAACATCATTAGCGATGTGTACAGCAAACTGAAATGAATGGAAAATGCAAGTGGAGTTCTGGTCTGATCTGATGACGTCATGAGAGGATCTGGTCCCACATTTTCCTTGACTTGTAAAGAGTTTGAACGTGGGAGACAGGAACCACCGTCGCATTTACTACACGAGCATACATGTTAGAGCTCTGAAGTGCCGAGTTCTGTTCCACTGGTCAAATGGTGAGAGTTTTCAGACATTATCTTTGCCTATTCAATTGACTCAAGAAAAACACAACCCGCTATAAAATCGCAATCGTGTGCCAGTGTACGCTCTTATATTAATGAGTTATTTAGAAATCACTTTTGATTCCCAAATTGTCCTTCCAAGCTTCTTATTTGAACTAGCAAAATGTTGAATCTCTTTTCAAAATTATTCTCTGTATAAATTAGGTGACGCAAAATAATTGTAAGATCTTCACTACTATTTGTAAATTCTGGAATGATAGACAATTCACGTTTTCTTATCGTTAGTATCTACTTGTCGTATGAGCTTTAGGTCCACGAACTTTAACTCTGCTCTCTCTCGTACACAGCTACTCTTAAGAGCACAACATGTGCACTCATAAAAAGCATAGTGATTGTGTCACCCTTCTCACAGGCACACCAAACTGTACCACACAAGTGTGGTGGCCAAGGATGCAGCGCTCGGAACTGTAGCCACTACACAACTACACACAGGTACTGTGTGAGACAGCAGGGCTAATTGCGGCCAGGGTACGCATATCGGGCTGAACGCAGTAATTGGACCTCAGGTATGCGGCCGCTACCGATATTTGCATTGAATGGGACGCCAGACGCAAATTGGGCAGTGGAGCGTCTTGAGATGTCCTTGTTACGGCCGACTTCAGGCCGGTGACATGAAAGAGATCAGCTCCATGAAGGAACTCTGGCAGCCCAACTCTTCTCTTCTACTCTTTTTGATTGGGAGATCACTTGGCCTGTACAAATGAGGGAAGCCAGAACTAAAGAAATTCAATAGCGCTGTGTAAAAAAAGTCTAGCAGTCTTAACTCTTTTGTCCTACTTGGTTGTCATTTTTTTATGAGTGGATAGAATATGCTGCAAAAACAAGCAAATGAGACAAGGCGAATGAGATTTGACTGAGGAAAATATAAAAGACAAGACACAGCTCTTTTGGTGCTCCTCTGGCTTTTATCCGGTGTTCTTCTGTGTAGAATAAATAATTCATATGTTTAATAAAAAATGCCATATACCAAAAAAATGATGTGAAAAGGGGTTATTGAACTCAAGGAAAAGAGCCCCCCTGTTTGTTATGACCCCACATTCAATATCATTTTAATACTAATGATTAATATCATTTCTTCCAGTTTCAATATTGTTGTAGACAACGAGTTGTTTAGAGAACAAAAAAAATTCATTGTAACACTAAGATCTCAACAGTCCACAGCTTATACACAACACGAGTGTCCATGGTGACATGAAGAGACGTGCTCGTTTTTCTTTTAAATACGAGGAACATTTTCAAAAAATATGTTAATTGATTTAGCGCAGTCACTGTAGTGTACTCTTCAGCGTCAATTTGATTTATATTTTCAGTATTTAATAGTCAACTATATCGTAAAACAAAAATCGCATTTTCTCTTGTGATTTAAAAAAAATGTGTACGACTATAAAATCTGAGCTTCAAATTAATCACTTTATTAATTCAGCCATAATATTTTACGTTCGTGTTAGGAATTTATTCAGACTTTACCTCCTAGCTGGATGTCTTCATGGCTGTGGTACACTTGTCTTAGTGGCAGAGTTTGTCCGTGTCTTCACAATGGAGGTCATACTTTAGTAAGACACAAAAGTCCCACTTGCCTCACTGTCAGGGATTCAATGTACTTCCTACAGCGACAACGCTCTAGAAAGCGTCATTGGCAGAGGTCATGGTTTTCAAAAGGACAGAAGTTTTGAGCATACTTTTCTAGGCGGCAGAAGTTTTGATAGTACAGTTCAGAGGGAGAAAAGTTTTGGTCATTCTTTTCTCAGAAACAAAAGTCAGGCATGTCTTAAAAACTGAGGTCATGTTAACCTCAGGGACAGGTGTCATGTTTGTCACACGCATGATCACACAGACCTTGGATACAGAAGTTAAACACGCTAAGTAGAGTGGGTAAATATAGTAGCTTAATAGAGTAGCTAAATTGAGTGGACAAGTATAGTAACTTAATAGAGTAGCTAAGTAGAGTGGATAAATATAGTAACTTAGAAGAGTGGCTAAATAGAGTGGACAAGTATAGTAACTTAGTAGAGTAGTTAAGTAGAGTGTATAAGTATAGTAGCTTAGTAGGGTAGCTAAATAGAGTGGACAAGTATAGTAACTTAGTAGAGTAGCTAAGTAGAGTGGATAAGTATAGTAGCTTAGTAGGGTAGCTAAGTAGAGTGGATAAGTATAGTAGGCGAGGTAAGCAGACTAACTAAGGTGAGTAGCTGTGGAACAAATGACTATCGGCACAAATGCTCTATGACAACACTCTCTTGATCACAAAGAGTAGCCAATTTCAGAAAAATTTGTTCACCGATCTCCCTCTCAGGCTCACTCTATGTATATCCCATGTTATAAAGCATGAAGTGCAAGCGTGCCGGCGTCAGCGTTTTGCCTCGAACTCTTCACGAAATGAACGTTTGCTGGACTGACTCGTATCTAGGGGGAAATGGTCGTGTCTTAATATAAATTTTTATCTAGAAACACCTGGTCAATTGAGTATAGTATATAGTTGAATTAAGTCATTTCAAAATTTAAAATTTTCTTATCAGTAAATGGAATACCTACACCCAATTATTACCTCCATTAAAAGGGGAAGAAATAATGACGCAGAGTTATTTATCAAGGAATCTAAATACTCAGTAGTTGCCATATGATCACTAATTATTAAAGAAATACTCACTAGTTGCCATGTGATCACTAGTTATTGAAGAAATACTCACTTTTTGCCATATGATCACTAGTTATTGAAGAAATACTTTTTGCCATATGATCACTAATTAATTATTGAAAAAATACTCACTAGTTTCCATATGATTACTAGTTATTGAAGAGAACACTAGTGTCTCATATGATGTACTGATAGTGACTATGCAAGTACAAGTTACAGCAACATAACTTCCTTTGTTCATAAGAAGTTTCTTCAAAAAAGGAAGTTATGTTGCTGCTCTTTATACATCCATAGTGACTGATCACGTGAGAGAAGAGAGAGACTTTTTTAATATCACCAAAGTCTGCCTCTCTCTGTACTTGAACATAGCGGTGTGTGTGCGTACGTAGACAACATCATCGCCTTAAAAACAATAGTACACGACTATTGGGACAGTCAAGACTACACAATAGATTATAATAGTGCACGATCTCTGGGCTATTGTGTTTGCAGTACAATAGACTGACGCTGTAAGAAAGAATATTAAAACTACGTGTGTAGAAGTCAGAAATGCAAGCTGAGAACTACAAATGTACACATTGTGACAGCTCTGACAGCCCTCATGACTAGTTACTGGCATAAAGTTATTGTCAAAAGGATAATTCTGTATTACTATACTATACAGTCAGAGATGCAGCCCTGGAGTCACGCAGATGCAATACTGGTCATGCAGGTGCAATATCGGATTCATGCAGATGCAATACTGGAACCATGAAAATGCAATGCTGGAACCATGAAAATGCAATACTGGAACCATGAAAATGCAATACTGGAACCATGCAAATGCAATACTGGAGTCATGCAGATGCAATACTGGAGTCATGTATGTGCAATATTAGAGTCCTGCCTGTATATAATCGATGTAACATGAGGGATCGATTAAGAATCATCATCTAGATTCTTTACCTCCCATATTTCCTAATAAACTGCTTATTTAAAATGTATTTTATCATGCAATATATATTGATGTATATATTATGGCAATATGACAAAATCCTCTGTTGGATATGAGACAAAATCGATGGATCCTAAAACTTTCCACGAGCCGACTGATTCAACTAGCGATGAAAAGAGTCAAGAATTTTGAACTATAAAATACATGGAAACGTATTCTCAGTATTGAAGACTGCACGGCATAACTATCGATAAACTAAGGGCTGACGTTATGATAGTGAATGATTTCTACTTGCATTTTACTGCCGTATAATCACAATTTATACAGTAGTGCTTTGATACAAACCGCAAATCACATCACCTAAACAAATTATTCATATTGAACTACAATATGTCTGAATTGAAGATTGGTGTTCAAAGTATTACTGTATGTGAAAAAGGATCATAGTTTGAGAGATAATACTGAAGCAAATGCTGACAAACTTAAGTCCACTTTACATAAGCACGTAGAACAACGACAGTGCGTGGTAAGCATCGGGTGAAGGCCTAGACGTTAATCTAGAAGGTGTGACACTGAGAGCATTATTTTTTGTTGTTTGTGTAGGCAATTGAACGATGAGTAACGTAGCCGAAAGCATGATAGTTTGAACACGAGCGTCGCATTGCCAGTCCAAGTACAGTTCACACACCACAGATGTGATGCCATGTCTTCGTGTCCAAGTCCACTGATGACATGAGTATCCTTGGCAATCCTTCTGTGTATGCCGGACACGACCTCAGCCTCGCTCATGCCTCGCATCTCAAGCCTCGGCTTCTCAGCTCCGTCGCCTGCTATTCCGCACCTCCTGCTCTAATTGGTCACAAACGTATAAGAGGTTTCTCAGATTTCTCTATGGACATAATTGCAGGTCAATTACTGGTGATTAAGGAACTTTACGAAAATCCATTGATATTTCCTGATCAATTTTTGCTCTCTAAGTTAAAATCTTGGGTCACTGTTTAGAAGCAAGTTATCATCTATAATCTAAGAAATGTTAAATTATTGAATCAGATGCAGTGATCATCTACGTGGATGATGAACATTGTGCAACAATCGTGCTACTTAGAATGTCGAATTTCCAAGCTGAGAGAAGACATTGTGCAAGCTGTACAGCAACTGATAGGCATATGGCATCGGCATGTCTTTCTCCGTCATAAGAAAAATATTCACCGAATTTTGTAGTGAGTAATGTCTATTGCTCGTTGTTATATCTTTCTTGAAGCATCAGTCAAAGGAAAAGCCTTCTCAAAGAATTTGTTAGTATTTCTTCATGTGCTTTTTAGATAATATTTATATATTCTTTCAGTTATCCTCTATGCATGTTTAAACTATGCTCCTCAGCTGTGTAACATACTTATTTCTGTGTGTGAAAAATTTAGTTTTGTGTCGATAATTCGAAAACTATTATACAGCCTAGCTAATGCAATGATAATAATCTGTCTGTATCAGCTCTGCCCACTTACTCATTGATCGCAGCTTGATAATCTATTTTTTACGTAGAACTAAGCTATGTGTCAAGATATCCCTTAATGTTCCTTGATTTTCTAATGTCTAGACGATGTTTAGCTTAACTGGAATAATAGGGAAATGTTTGATTTCGAACACCTCTATGATCTACCACCACAAAATCAGCACTCAAACTACAACTGAAAAGTAATGCTATGCAGCACCAGATGTAAGTACCTCAGTTCCTAATCATATGGTCACTTTTTCTTCGATTTTATTTAGGTGATTAAAAGGGAAATATTAGTCGATGTTGTCACGTTGGTGTGCCTTCGTTGCAATGCTGATTTTAAAAAGTTTCAGGAAAAATAAAAGTAAATCATTATGTAGAAAGCTCCGATGAGTTTCTAGGCTTTACAAGCATATCGACATTGCAAATAGTTTTTGTTTTGACATCATCTGACTATTACAAAATTGGTAAAATTTTGAGTTAGACTAAACTATATTAGTTTATTTTTACTTTTTACCAAGGACTACTATAAAATAATATTTATAGTAGTCCTTGCTTTTTACTCATACAAGACACGTTTTTAGAAACATTGTGTTTCTTTGGAACACAGTTCCATGAATTTTTTATTAGAATTTACTTGCACTGAACTTTAGGGCTAAAATAGTATAAACATTTTACATCTTGCGTCTTTCATGCTTTCTCCTAAAGAATCATTCCTTCTACTATTTTTGCAGACTTTTTCTCAGTAATGAGTGAGCTTACGACCAGCTGCAGCTGGTCATTATTTTGTTCTCTTTTTAGTGAGGCAAATCCTTGAAGAATAAGCACAATGAAAGCATGTTTGTACCTTATATTAATGCATGCTGTAGTGTTTAATCCAATGTTGCTGCATTAACTGAGAGACAGTTAACTTATTACTGTACTGTAATTATTGTGTCACTACACAATCCACATAATGATTGCTAAAAAATAAGTCCTTGTTCATGCCTCATATATAATACTAACGTTTTATGGAATTAAGTTTCGAACATGACACTTTTTTTCCAATAAAACTTTCAGGAATTCAAGAGAAAGCCAACACAACTGTGCTTAGAGTCTAGATGAATTTATGACTATCAAAAATAGAACACAATTCTTATTAGTGAAGAATTCTGCTTCAGTGACGCCTTGTTCGAGGAAACTGAAGAAATATTTTTAATTAGTTTTGACCACTGGAAAAGTGTAGCGTGTAGCTAACAAACACTCTGAAGATTCCTAAAGTGTAGGCGTGTATACACGCCTCAACGGTGTATACAAGCCTACACTTCAGAGATACTAGTGTACTAGTACTAGTTGTACTAGTGCTATTTGTACTAGTACTAGTTGTACTAGTGCTAGTTGTACTAGTGCCAATACAGCTGTGCCCCTCATATATTGAGCCCCAATAGCATCGTGTTGTGCTTACGTTTTCCAGTGCTGTTCGTAAACAGGAAATTGTTCCTTGCCCTTACATTAAAACACAAAGAATAAAAATGAGTAGGATTTGTTTGCAGATTTGCGAACATATTTCTTACTGCTTCTTATTACCATGGATTTGTCAGATTCAGTTACAAAATAACGCATTTCGTCCGCGTTGTTCGTGACGATATTAATATGGTTAAATTTGTTAACCTATTTTAAGCGCAAGCTGGGCTATTGTCATGTACATAAAGAAATATGCTTCAACATTACTGCTATTATGCAGCAGATAAATCTTAATAGCTTATTGGTCTTCATAATTTCTCTAAAAGTAAAAATATAGAACATTTTTTTTTAGACGAATTAACTACAAATGTTAGCCATTGAGCTCAATCAACATTTCCGACTCCTGAAATATATACATCTGAACAAAAGATGATCCTGGATGTCCTCTCAGCTGTTGAAGAATTCTGAAGTTTTGGCCTGAGAGAGAGATGTGGGATCTACTTAGACAGGTTGTTACTGGTTTTAGATTGGCTGATTGAAAAGTTGTCGTACGGATGCGTGAGACGTGAAGAGTTGCGACCAGCTTTCTGTCGTGTTCGTTTAGCATAGTAACTTCTTTGTTAGAAGGTCCCTTCACGCTGCCCTGGAATAGCTACAACTTCCAGTATTCCAGAAGGCGCCATGGAAATATCTGCTATTAGCATTTCCATCTAAACTTTCTAGGAATTCACATTTAAGAAAGCTGTAGGCTTCTCAGGTTCACGGCACCAACCTAATAAGTGGAGTTACAATGCTAATTCAGTCAAAAACTTAAAACGTTTTTTATCCTCAATCTTCATGTCATCGGCAACCGATCCTGAGGACTGAGTGTTTATATGACTCGAGTACTGCCTCACTTCAGTATCCTAAGAGCGATCTCAATTGTCTTTCATTTTCACATGAATGATAATTTTGATGTATAAATAGTTCAGGATATCAATGACTCTTTGGTTCACCCAAGTTCTCAGCAACGTTCTTGTGGAAATTTTAATAAGGGTTCAAAACCAATCAATTACATGCATCATACTCATCTCAAAATTTGATCTCATCTCGCTTCTTCCATTATATCGTATTTTAGCCAGACTTCTGTGCCAACAGTAGTCGGCATAAGAGTTTTATGAAAGAACTCTACGGTAAACAAGACTCCAGTTTCAACTATCTCCGGGAATTCGAATGTTTCACATTTATTGGAAAATTTTCCGTCGTGATCATTCCGTACGAAAGATCTACAAGGACTAGGAGTTTGAAATTTTTTAATTTTCATTTTCATTCATTTCAATGTTCGGAATTATTTCCTACATTTTGAAGCCAACTCTAATCAATTCTAATCGTGAATTCATTTTTCACAAATTTTGGAATATAGGTTCTTATAAGGAACAAATCTATCTATGCTGTGAGTGGTGCAGTGCATGCAGTGAGTGGTGCAGTGCATGCAGTGAGTGGTGGAATGCAATTCAACTTATCAAGTGTCGTAGGTATTGCATCATTAGGTTCTGATAAAGTTTTTCTTTATATTATTGTTATTGCCCATGTTCTATTTTTGTCATGTCGAATATTTAGAATGATTACATCAGTAAACTCGTGAATTACTTCCATTTATGTTGTAGATTGTTTTCAATCATTCAGCACTAAATAAGAGATTAGTGATGACATTATGTGAAATAAAGGAATGAATGTGATAATAAACACAGCTCATTCACAAATGTAAAATTAATACTGTTCAAAATAATATCAATAAGAATATTAACAAGAATAACAACAATACATAATATCCATGAACATTTTTCCTCTCGACCAACAGGATAGTCATTATATAGAACCAATATATTATTTTTCAAATTAGAGTCTATTTCAATTTTTGCTTACAAAAATTTCGTGTAACACTGGCTGTTGTCATCAGCCTCTTTTGAATGACAGCTGTCAAAATTAATTACTCGCAGTCAT
The DNA here is from genome assembly GCA_006783055.1 of Trinorchestia longiramus. Classification (NCBI taxonomy): domain Eukaryota; kingdom Metazoa; phylum Arthropoda; class Malacostraca; order Amphipoda; family Talitridae; genus Trinorchestia; species Trinorchestia longiramus. The sequence continues at coordinate 47,220 of VCRD01001865.1, forward strand.
TAAAATTTATAACATTACGAGTTATTAATTACTCGCCAGTCATTAAAAATTTATAACATTACGAGTTATTAATTACTCGCCATTCCTTAAAAATTTACAACATTACGAGTTATTAATTACTCGCCAGTCATTAAAAATTCATAACATTACGAGTTATGAATTACTCGCCAGTCATTAAAAATTCATAACATTACGAGTTATGAATTACTCGCAGTCATTAAAAATTCATAACATTACGAGTTATGAATTACTCGCCAGTCATTAAAAATTCATAACATTACGAGTCATTTTCGGACAAAGAGTCTGATTCCCGTCAGTGATTACTTCCATTTGTACTATAAGTATGAAATTACCACTAGTTTTTGTAATAGGAATTTGTTTTTATGAAAAAAACTCATCTACAGACTTATTTCATTCTCAAATTGCAATTTTTTCTTGCTCTGATAATGTTGCTGAAGCTAAAAACGGGGAAATCAGTCTCCATCTCGCAATTTTCATAGTGTGTGTTCAGAATATCACGTAAAATACCTCTTATTTTCCGGCTGCCAAAAACTGCTGTTCACAATTGAAGGGTGGAAAGCACTAGTGGACTACTTGCATTTTCTCCCACAGGAGAAAATGCAAGTTGTCCACTAATGCTGTCCACCCTTCATACAGTAAACTACTGGATCGTAATCGCCTCTGTCTGCGCTGTGTTAGCGACAGCACGGGAGTGGACTACTTGCATTTTTTCCCGTGGAAAATATATTATATTTACCATGGGAAAAAATGCAAGTAGTCCACTAGTGCTTTCCACCCTTCAATTTTCATTAAATACCAGACTTTTATTGCTCATGTACCTACGCACGCATTCCATGTAAAAATATGGACATTGCAGTGTTCTTAAAGATAATAACTGCTAGGTGGAGGTGAGTGACTGCAGGCCGGACTTCCATTCAGTTCTTGCCTCTGCAGTCAATTTCATGAGGAGACTTGATATCAAATTTATTATGAATTTATTAGACTGAAGAACTTGACGGTAGCCCATCTTATTTAGTGGCAAATCCCGTTGCAGGCTCAGAGTGACTTTTGTGAAGAGAAGTTACATGAAAAATAGCTTTCTGATCAAGCTGTATATAACGGGTATTGTTCGCTCGATTTCGTAAGAAAAGTGTTTTGTTTTATAAAAAAATACTCTGTAATAGGATGTGATATTTTTATGCAGCATCAATTTTGATGTATAATGTGACCACGTGTTCAAACTTCTTCTGTATTGAGAGTCTTGCGTTTCACCGGTTGGTCGCTTTATAAATATTTGTTATTTGTTTGTGTTTTATGACAGATGAAAGCGTGACGTCACGACTTTAGCGTTCTGATTGAAAAATTTACTCGGAATTGGCCTCTTTCTGAAACCCACTCGAAAACAAGTTTTTAATGTGGTTGATAACTATTTATCATCCACAAGAAAAATTAAAACCATCTAAAACTTCGTTAAGATTGTGACACTTCCGAGTGGAATTACTCAGAATAAACCTCCTGTAACTGTTTGTAACTTTCTGTAACCTCCCGTAACTTCCTGTAACCTCCTGTAACCTCCTGTAACTTCTTTTAGCCAGCTGCTGGACTTCAAAGTAGCAATAAACATCCCTGAAGGCGTGCAGCTGCATGAACTCGTCTCCAAAGCTCCAATAAATGTGAAACAAGAAGAACAAAAAATACTTCACTATTAGTTTAAATAACTTTTTGAGTTTGACGTAATTAAATACAGGTTGAAGCTCTACGAGCTTTGAGTTCATTTTAAACTGCTTTTTCTTGGACAATCAATCTTCAGCTAGAAGAAAATCATTTCTTCATTAATTGTCCTTTTCGAACGCTTGTCTTCAAAAATTTCCATTTTAATTTCCTTAAGCCCGTGAAGTGGTTACGACCCATCATGTGTAAAAATAAACTTGAAAGAATTATCTATTCGTTCTATTATGCTCATGTTTCCGAGACTTGTCGTGCATGTTCTCAGCTTTCTTAGTACAAGTAGAATTAGGTTTGCCGAGTTCTGTTGTCCCTGTGACAGTGTGGTCAGTGCTTCTCATTTAACGCTATTAACTCAAGCTCCGTATACAGGATACGCCAAGAACAATATTCTAACAACCTGAGATTTCTTCAATTGGGTTCTTGGTTGAGAGATTCTCTTTTCAGAGATTCTCTTGGATTTTTCATTTTTGCATAGTTCTCAGGTTTACATCTCAAGTCATGCGGCTAGGAAAGTTAGGTTTAGTTATACTAGAAAATCTTTCGCTCACCAGGTATATTTGTGCTGCTTAACACGTCACTTTCACACATATGACGGAAAGAGTTCTTTTTAAAATCATTTCAGATTATGCTAAAATACTTGAAATTTAACATTCACCATCAGCCTGAACTTTCGAGTCCCTTTCCTAAAGCCGAACATTCAAGGAGAGTTCCCAAAAAAGTAATAATTTCTTATTATTTACGAGTAGACCCAAATCTGAAAAAATTCAAGCGTTTTACTATTGATTGTCTGCATCTTGGTGTTGAGATAAGCTTTTTCTTTGCCTTCCCTTTCTTTCATTCGCCAGTTGACGCCGCCTTTCCGAATGAGTTTCTAAATTCAAGGGGAAAAAGGGAAGAAGGCTATTAACAAAAAACATTGCGTAGTTTATAGTAGTCTGGTGTCTTTGGTATCCACAATACAATGCTTAAAATAAATGCACTGGCATATAAAAAAATTATATTTTTGCCATGCAAAAGATAACTCATTTCTTAGGATTCCAAATTTCAGCAGGAAGCTACAGTGACGAATGAGTTTCAACAAAATACAAAATTTTATCATCTTTTTTGTTTATTTAAAACTTGGACTAGACCTATGGGATGACCTGGAATAAAAATGAAAAATATCATTTGCAGTTACTGCTCATGTAGTCATCCTCCTTATGTCCCGGCGTTAGTACACGTACAGGGTAAGTCAAAATAAGTATGTCCCGGCGTTAGTACACGTACAGGGTACGTCAAAATAAGTATGTCCCGGCGTTAGTACACGTACAGGGTACGTCAAAATAAGTATGTCCCGGCGTTAGTACACGTACAGGGTGCATCAAAATAAGCTTACATGTACGTCAAAATAAGTATGTCCCGGAGTTAGTACACGTACAGGGTACGTCAAAATAAGTATGTCCCGGCGTTAGTACACGTACAGGGTGCGTCAAAATAAGCTTACATGTGCGTTGGCTTAATAAAACTGAAATAGAGTAACTAACACGAACTGTGAAGCATGGCAACTGAGACCATGATATAACATGGTAGATACATGATATTATGTTGAATGCAAGATACAACATAATGCAAGTGAATACAAATGATGAATACATGATACAAAGTACATTTCGAAAATCAAAACATATTTTTGTTCCCTACTTTATTTTGCTTTTATTGTACCTACAAATGTGCTATTACTTTTGTGTAGTTTCTATTATATGAATCTGACATTCTACGCCACGAACATCGAAGACAAACATTTATTTATTTCCTACCCATAAACGCTAACTCCCACGCTTCAATAACTCTGGAAACACCGCTGTCATCAAACCTATTATCATTTCCATAAATATTTTACTGACACTTTTCTTTCCCTCACATTCATCACTTTTTTTGCCTGCTTAGACTTCCTTCCATTCCCTTAACACCAGAATACTTCCCATTTTTTAGCTTCAAAATAGTTGTAGTTGTTTACGGCATGGGACTTCGGTATTGAACCAAGAATGGGCCAAACGGCTCGTTCCTATTGCCTTATTCTATTCTATTCTATTCTAGTAAACTTGTCATCATTTAGTACTACTAATCAGACCACATGTTCTGCATGAACTTAGCAGACGATCTTCCAATACTCGTCACGACTGGACTCGTTGTATTGTTAATAGTATTGAGTATTGTATTGTACTGTATTAATACCATCATGAAACATACACGACATATATGTTCAAGTATTCAGCCATCAGTATCCATAGTTCAAGTATCCAGGACTGGATACCAGGTTCACGTATCCAGCACTGGATACCAGGTTCACGTATCCAGCACTGGATACCAGGTTCACGTATCCAGCACTGGATACCAGGTTCACGTGTCCAGCACTGGATACCAGGTTCACGTATCCAGCACTGGATACCAGGTTCACGTATCTTATCTTATTGTTCTCCTCATCAAATGTGAGGAGGGAGAAGTAAGGAAGCAGTGGGGAGAGAGAGGGAAGTGTGGGGGCATGGGGAGCTCCCTCCCCTGACCCCCGTAAAGCGCAGGTGCCACTCACATCCACGGCCTCCCACTGGGACTCATCCACCGAGCTGTGTAAGCCTCACACCCCGCTACTCTGCTGACACCTACACCACACGCCTCCTACACGCCTGCACGCCTCCTACACGCCTCACAACCCGCTACTCTGCTGACACCTACACCACACGCCTCCTACACGCCTGCACGCTCGCCACACGCCTGTTATACACCTGCACGCCTCCTACACGCCTGCACGCTCGCTACACGCCTCCTACACGCCTGCACGCTCGCCACACGCCTCTTATACACCTGCACGCGTCCTGCATGCTCGCTAGACACCACCTACACACCTCTTATGCGCTTGCTACACCACATACACTCCCTACATCACGTGCACACTTCAGCGGCATGTGCTAGTGCAAAGAATCTACCCATATAATACACAGTGTATCTCCATCTGTGTCTGTGTGTGTGTATATGTCCATCCATTTCTTTTATATCTATTACTGCAAAAATTAATTAACTGTAATCAGAACAGATATGCACGTATTGTAAGCTTCGTATCGTGAATACCAAGGGCACCTGATTTCTATAAAATACGCCATTTTTTCCTGTTAACCTTCTTCTCCTACACGGCTATGTTATCGGTAGCTAAGAGACGGATTGAAAGTTCTGTATACATGAAAAACATTCATTTAAAACACAATAATTCGTCGTAAGTCTTTAATACATTCGTGTTTACAATAATTTCAAATAGTTCAAACTTAAACCGTAAAATTTCCACGGGAACTATCTAATAGTATAAGATTACCTTCACTCTGCAAACACACCGCGGTCGTCAAACCAACACCCATTAACACAAATCCTTCACTTAAAGTCCTTTTCAAGGACCTCGAAAGCTGCAAGTTCAAACATCATCGAATGGAGGAAACTCATGAAATCGACAGTGGAGATTGATCTCTCAAAACAGAACGACGGACTCAAATAAAACTACTATTAATTTATTTTTCGAATAAAACTACAATTACTTTTTTAATATATAAGCTTCAGACTGCCGAACACCTGTCTTTTGTAGGAATTCCTTAGAAACAGATTTTCCCTCCGTTTTAAGCGATTTTCTACGGGATAAATTGCCACTAAACATGATAACTACTTCATGTTAACTGAGAGCTTCAATAAGCAGTCAGATTTTATGACATTTAGTTACAATAAATCAGTGCAAAATTAGTCGGTTAAAACTAACATTTGATTATGATCGGCCTCTGCATCTGTTGAACTAATTAGACATGCATGCCGTAGCTGCTTCTCTAGCTTTACATTAATGATTTGAAAAACTTTTTTTAATTTCATAGGTACAAGAATCTTTCCCTGATTCGGAACTTTTTGAATGCCTTTGACCGTTTTCCAGAATGCATTCAAATATTTTTGTGTAATTTCTGACTTAAATGTAAATATGAACCCATTCTTTAAGAAGGTAGGTCATATATAAATACGTAGTATCACCGAATGTGATATATTTTCTAGTTCGTTTATTCCTCCTCAGGCGACTGTTTTGCGATGCCCAGAGTCACATCCTTTTATTACTCATTCGAACACAAATTGACAGGAAGTTCTACTGTTTGTCACTCCGCCAGATGATTGCAATTCATTTGCAATTACAAATAAGCAGTTAAGCTGTCTGTGTGCACCAAGCCGCATTTTCAAATTTTTGTGCTGAATCAAAACAATCTAAATCTGAAAAATGCCTTGAATATTTTGACTATCTAATGATAGGGATATGGAGTTTTTGTGCTTGAACCGGATTTGAAGATCATGACGTATGAACTTGAAACACTAACTTATCGTTTCATTGGCCATTGACTGAACTCTGAAAATATATTAAATGCAGTTTCTTTAACGTTCTTGTGGCCTAAGCCTTTGTAAGTTATATGTACAGACTTCGAAATCCATTACTGGATAGTCCAAAACCTGCCTGAAACATTGCCATCTCATTCGTCAAATGTCTGTACAAATAAATCATTCCGATTCGCTGTGGATGACGCTTCCAGTCAAATTTTTTATAGCGCCTAGGAGCAATACTTTAAATTCTAGGTATCGATCGAACAAATCTTTTTGACTCCTCATTAGAAAACAAGGAGCTCTCCATCAACAAACGCAGAGAAAGTGATCCATCGTGTTCACAGGAGGCTGGAAGAAGGGTACAGCAAACAATGGACAAATGATCGTATGTCGCCACATCAATCGTAGCTCTCACTCCGTGGCTTTATCACGACCATCATTAGAGTTAGGCACGAAAGTAAATAATTGTATGTATGACCTGGTGAGCACAGGGCTGCTTCGCTGCGCCGAGTTGCATATCATGGTCGACAAGGAAAGAGCTCCAGAACCTGTGGGGGTGATAATCGTTCTTCATGGGAGGTCTTGAGTTATCGCTCTTTGAGATCTCGGGCCATCCATCGCCTCATCTTGTGTGTATCTTAAGGATAGCCTTATAGTTACAACACCTATTACTCGAGCATTGTGTGCCCATTTGTGTAGATGGTTAGGCCGCCTTCGAACACTCGAAGGTTCGGGCATCCAATGGCTTAGGTTCTGCAACTTAGAGCTTGTCAGACATCAAACTTAAATGAGGCTGTCATTCGCAAAACATTAAGAACGTTAAAGTATTCGGTACGAATAAAGGCTCCACTCTTGCTGTATCGTGTCAGAAGCTATCCAGCTTTTCTTGAATAACTGTCACTCATACACGCACTGATGCAGCTCACCATCAGCTCATTAGTTCAGACACATACGTACGTGCTGGTGGACAGCCATTGTGAACTTGCTCTTATCGATGCAGGTCGTGTAACTGAGCAAAATACGAAATCCTCCATTATTACACGACATATTTGCGGGTATAATAAACTTGCAGGAAGAGACTTCGCTCGTTCCATAGTCTTGCGAACCTGTTGCGTTATTATTTTAAACGAACCACCTAAAATAAAGACTAATTTAACATAAATATGAGCTTTAAATACCTCTGAGGAAGTGAGTCTGTACCTGGAATGTTGGGTCAATGTGCTGTGGAACATCAAGAGAAAATCAAGATTGAATCGGACGGCTTGAGGTAATTTTGCACTATATATGTATCGGCTGATTCAGGATTGTGATGTTTGTAAGCCACGCTCATGTACCAGTATGAACTAAAACCAGCCAATATCTCAAATAATAAATGACTTTCCACTGCATAAAATAATAGTCAACTGCATACAATTAGTATTGAAGTTATTGTTCCTTATTTTTTGATCATTGACTACAACACAACCTTCATTCTACCCATATTTCAGCTATTTTTGGTATTATCGTAGCCTTTATTTTTACAGTAAGATTAGTCGGGCAAGTCTCTATTTTTACTTGTGTATTTCTACATAAAAAATAACGCATTTATTAATAAAATTCCAAGTTTACGACCTGAGAGAACTCTAAACGTGGCTTCATTGCAAATAGACCAACAATTTTTCAGGAAGAGTCTTTTACGGTCGTGTTAAAAGTCGCAGCTTTTTAATTTTTTTACAGTTGAAAGTTCGGCTACCATCCATGCTTCATGTCTTCTTCGTTTGCAGCTTGAGGCTCACCAAACACGTAAATCTTAATGTTTCAAGCTAAATAGCACTTTACGAAGTTTAATGCCAAGCGAAAACTCTACTGCAGTAAATCTTAAGCTTCAAATACTGTAGAAAACGCTAAACTTTTTGGCAAATGTCATGCATAGCCTATTGTAGCAGTAGAGGAGATGCCAGTCCGTACAAAGTCGGTTACACCAAACGACTAACGAGGTCCAAAAACGGCTCGGCCCAACGCCCTCTGAATGATAATGTCGATCGTCCATTGTTTACTTGTGCAGGCAACAAAACGTCTGCTGCGATTATGTGGATGAGTTATACCTTGTGTTTCCACCTCCTTTGCGGTGTGCGCTCGGAATATCAATTAAGATTGTGAGTCAAAAGAAAAATGGTGGAAAAATAGCTCAAGTCGTGTTGTACATGGTGTTTCAAGTAAACTTCTACATGAGCACAGCTGTATTCAACGCTGTAACCTGTCATTTCATGTGTGTAATCTGAAGTTACCTCTTGATGTACGTAATTACAGAATTACTTTTGTTTAAATGTTCTAGACAACGCTCCCAGTTTATTACCATTTTAATATAAAAAGGTCAATTAACAAAGTTAAATTTGTCCAGATTTTCCACCACGATTTTCGGAGTTAAAATAATCTCTTAGCTATAATTATGAAGGGAAAGCGTAAATTCATTTATTTCAAGATGTGGCTCTGATCCACTGTCCAATTCTAGATTTATACTAACAGCAAGGACTACTATAAACAGGACGTGCACCGCCATGTAGCTGACTACGGTAGCGACTAGCGGAGGCTAGTTCACCAAGCTCAGTTATCCTCCATCTGTCACAGTGCGAACATAGTCGTAGTCTGTCGCTCGGCTTGAATCGGACATTGTTGTTTGTTTCGAGGCACATCGCTGTATTTCTAAGTAGATACTGTTTGTTTACAAAGTTTATTGCTAATTATATGTATTAAAAATGCCGAACAAGTGTGGGGTTGTGAACTGTCGGGGTAATTACAATAAGGAGAACAGCCGCCACACAGTTTCTTCAATGTGCCTGCTTCATATCTGCCCTCTCCAAAACTCACACCTCGCCCGGCGACAGTTGAAGACCAAAAACTGAAGTATTTTCTTCAGAAGGATAAGATTACTTCATTTGATGCTTTCAAACCTGAACGTAACCTGCAGAAGCAATAGAAGAACTTGATTATTTCAAGATTGAAAGAAAGGCTTGTGTGTTTGTTCATGACCGACAACTTCAGTGAATGCAGCCTGTCTGTGATTGTCGAAAACAAGCCCACTTTGTGTTCCCCACTAACGCTCAGTGCGTTCAAGAACGGCATTAGTGTACCACTGTTTAAGACACTTCCTCCCAACAATGGTTTGAGATCGTATACTCAGTTCGACGAAACTGTGCGCTTGGCAATGCACTATGACATCCCGTTTGACAAAACGATCCAAAATGTTGTCACTCTTCTTCAAGCTCACACATCAGCCTGTGTCGACACCGAGAAGGAGAAAAAGTTGGTATTTTTGACATATCAGTTGGAACTTTTATTACAGAAGCAGTTTTCCATGAATGATTATTGTTTTGCTCTTTAATCATACCCAAAGTGTAATTATGAACAGCTCAGAGACTTTTTGGTGCTGCCATGCAAACGCAAGCTGCAGTACATCACTCCATCCATTGACAAGGACCAGGTGCTGAGGGAAACGTTTGACAAAGTCCAGACACTGCAGCAGAAGAATATGTTTCTCTTGGTAGATGATGTACATATTCTCCCAACTGTTTAATTTTCTGGTGGGGTGCTGAGTGGCACGGCCGAGAACAACCGAGACTGCAAGGCCCTTTCTATGCTGTGTGTCATGATGAAGTCGCTGCACAAATGACCTAGTCTGATGATTTCAGTGGAAATGACATTGACTGTCCCAAGATGTTCCGTCGTCTGGCAAATGTTCTATTGAATGGACTCCACAACCTAGAAAAAGACCAGCAGAAAAGGCAGTCCTTCTTCAGACCTCTGTAAAGAAGGCCCGGTTGGCTGACTAATCGCTGCAGTTTGGTAGGTTTTTGCGTCTATGTCTGTTTATTTATATGCGTGAATGTTTTTACGTTTGGTTGTTTGCATTGGAAAAGGTTTAACTATAATCAATTTGTAAAGTCTAAAACTGCAGCAACTTGGCTTTCTATAAAGTGGCCACTAAGTTCATACAATAATACATGTTAAGTCCGGTTAAAATTGGTATTACAAAGCATTATAGTGCTTTAAACCATTTAAAATTCACTGTAAAACCTTATTATCCCTTCTATTGCTTGAAAGAAGTAATTTTTGATCAATTTGTCCGATAGAAAATGTTTTGTTACTAAGAATGCAATGGCCTCCGCTAGCGTAGTCAGCTATACGGCGGTGCACGTCCTGTTTATAGTAGTCCTTGACTAACAGCCTACAGAAGACTGTCTCTTTTTCTTGGTTACTTATTATTGACGCTCAGTAATTCTATCGATGATCTCAGAACTAGCATGTTCTTTCAATGTCGACCGACTTCCGCTTACTCTCTCAGCGATCACGGACTGTAACAATCTGCAGAGGATAATTAACTCTCTCATAAATTACTAATGTTCACATCCTGACTCCAAGATCACGAACGTTCATGTTCTCGTTCGGCGTTTGTAGACATTCTCTTGATGTGTGGCAGATGATGTTCACTCAAGTGTTCAGTAATCACGAAAGACTTCGCTGTCACTCAGTGAGTGATGTTTTCAAAGTCTTTGAGTCACATGCATTGTTCAAATATACTGAGACAGTTTTTTCGATCAAAAAATTTATTCAGTTCACAAACGAAAAATTTCAGCATTATTTAATTTATGATAATATTTATTAAATGTAAAACTACTGCTTATATATGATATAAACTGCTCAACGATAAGCAGAATCAAGCAAGGAACGTGTTAATATAGAAAATTTAATACTGATTCCCTCAGAATTTTAGTGTACACTTTTTGCTTTTTTGTCCATGTGTGAAAACATATATGACGTTACACGAGACCCGAATGTGTTCTTCAATTTCACACAATCAGTTCCAGAGGGGAGAGAGTGCTGGTGACCTATGTTTATATTAATGACACACCACTCTCGTGCAATACAATATGAAACGTTGGAATCACTCTTAAAGTTACAAAAAAATTGATTCACCGGTGACAAAGCACCTTTACTTTATCCCGGTGAAAAAAGTAACACACTGGTAAGTAAATTAGAGTTTTAAGACAATTTTGTTCTGTTAGAAAATTGATTTTATAAAAGGGACAAACGCCCAAAGAAACGACTGTTGATAAATTTATCAACATTTCGGTTGAATGTATGTGAATGGACATTTCGAATTTTAAATTCTGTGACTACGGAATGAGTGCCGGCCCTGTCCAAAAATTAGGAATTTCTTCAAAGCTATTGGACCTGGAGTAACATCTGGAGGCAACTTACAAAGGCCCCAGCCAAACGCTGGCCCTCGATCTAAGTCTAAGTCTAACTACCGGGTTTTTCCACCCAGATCTAGATTTTTCAAACAAAACAAAACAAACAATCTTTATTTCCAATCAAGTACACAGTACATAGACATTTAGTACATTGGTTTTTAAATTCTTAAGGTTAACATTCTTAGAGTAAGGATGATGGTGAGCTCCATGTGACGATCCTGGGATGTGTCCATGGGCGATGAGTTGAGGTCTTACCGATAAGTGCGAGCTCACGGCGTGAAACGAGAAACAGCTCGTATTCATTGCCGGGTTTCGAACCCGCACGCAGTCTTTCTGCACAAGCAGAGACCCGATACAGAACACGGGCCGCATACCACTCGACTACGGTGGCTGCGTTGATATTGATAATGCGTTCATTGTGATAATGAGATTTTAAGTTCTGATTTTCCCATATGTATGTAGTAAATCTAGGTTTTTTAGGAGAGTTATCGTTGTAATCCCAAAACTTGCATTTTCGATTTCTGATACACTCTAATGAAGAATTAATAATGCACAAAGCATGTATGTCGCACATTTTCTTACTTATCGAATGTGGTCATTACGCGTGTAATAACTTTATCTGTTTTTTAACCGGATCGTAGTCATCGTACCGCTTCACAGGGAGCGCGTTCTGTTCACGTATGGGTTCCTGGGCGGTAAAGTCAAACAGCTAGTTGACAGATGTGCGGTACTGTGGTGGTCCAAGTGTTTCTGCAGATTGTTCTTCGAGACAAAAATTGTATGTTCAACGACATTTGTTCAAGTTAAACGTTAAGTTGAGAACCCTTTATAAGGTATTGGCGGAAAGTAGTTCATAAAGAAGAAAATGGTATACCTAAAATTTTAAGAAACTGTGGCTGAAGGATGCTGAACACAAAGATTGTTTATTGCAGGATGATCAATATTAATTCATTGAAATTATTACTTCTATGCATTAAACCCTGAATGTATAAAATTTTGTCATGAGGCAATTATATTTTCAAGTGAAATCTAGAAAAGTAAACCAATTTTAAACTAGAATTTAATTCAAAGCAAGTGTTACTTTATGTCAAGTGTAAATATTTTGAAGTTCAATTATTTCATGGTTGAACACAATTGCAAATAAGAGTTTAGAGTTCAAACTAATGTTTCTAATTGGACTTTCATTTTATCTATATATTGCTAACAAACATAAAAAGCATCTTAGCTGAATCAGAATGTTGATAATCTTCAGCAAGGAATTTTCCTAATGAGTTTTGCAAAACTGACTGAAAATTAGTGAATAAATGTCAGAAGTTCCTAAAGTATTCTATGCGCTGGGAGGTTGCTGAATCTTATTTAGCTCTAAATATTTGTTGAAATGCAGGAAAATGTTAATTAGTGATATGTAAAATTGAATTCTTGCATATATATTTCAATTCAGTGTATCAACAATCAATACATTTATTTGAAAATATTGAAAGCATAACTAATATATTTTATATTCAGTTTTTAATACCTAAGTATAGAAATGAATCTTTTTAGTGAAATATGAAACTAAAGTTTATTTTTATTTTCAGAGGCACATAAAACACATGTTCTACAACACAGACCGCAGTCATGCCTGAGCTTGCAATGAAGGTAGATATGTCTCATTTATTCCAGTGGAATGAAACTCAAGAAGCAATCAAAAAGCTGCATGTGCTTCTTAAATGTGGAGTTTGGTGAGTCTAACATGTCAAAAGAAATTCAATATAATTGTTTCAGTGTTGGCATTCTCATCTATACATTTATTGGAAATTTCTCTTATTACATAATATGGTATTAGTTTTTTGCTTATATTATTAATTATTTAATTAATTAAAACTGTATCAATCTCATAAACAAATATTTTTCTTGAGTATTTGACACCTAATGACACTAGAATTTAGAAGAAAATTAATTATAATACAACAGGATCTGAGTTTAGCTTACAACAGAAATTACAGTAGACAAAGTGCAAGAATTATCTTTCTATACTTATAGTCTGAACTAAAAAAAACTAGTTTCCTTCTTGAGCTTATCATTAATTGTTTTTGCTGAAACAATAAATTGTCTAGCTGTATAATTGCTTGAACAATTGATTTTCTAGATACACAAGTGCTGAAATATTAGATTGTCTAGCTATATAATTGACTTCAGCTGGTAGAATGTTAGACATGAACTTGATCACCAATCCAAATCAATGACATTTATTTTCACACCACATCAAAGGTAAGAGTGTAGCTTTCTCTTCAACAAAATTGAAATAATTCAATGAATGTATGCTGTTTCATCATTAAATGGACAACTCCACAGACTATGTTAATTTTTTAAATATTTATTTTTATGACAGTATTGGGGTTCTAATGACATGTTCTAAGTAAAATTTCCTATTAAAGATATTAAAACACTTTATATGTTTTTATAATTAGGGAGAAGTGTTCAAGAAGTAAAGCTCAAAATTTATGTTTAAAATACAAGTTTTAAACTTTAAATCATAAATGCATTGTATGTTTTTCATATCTCTATAATTCTCCAGTCAGTACATTTGTTAAAAAGAGTTTTGCCACATTTTTAACAACCCAGTAAGTTTATAAGGTTATAAAAGGGGGAAAAGTTCCAGTGTATAAGTGGAATTATGTAATGTTGATAGATTACATAAAAATGTAGCAAGAAAGACTATTTTGTGCATTGTTTACTCTTGTACTGTAGTGCTGTGCTGTGATGGTGTTAGCCATTTTACAATCTCATTTTCATTGCTTGTGTTGTTCTATTTAGCTAAATATTTTTTTAGCATGTATTTTTTCTGTGCTAGCTAAATATGTGCTCCTACATATACATTCAAGACTTTTCAGTGTTTCTACTTGCCTGTAGTTGTGGTCTTATCAATACAACTTTACCTTGTTTTTGATGTAATTCATTCATTAAACTACTACTGGTATCCTTTCAATGATAACAAGTACAACTAGGAAATTAGGATTTCGATAATTTTACAATGAAAGGAGCCTGTGAAATTGTGATGTCTCATGATGCTGCTTGTACTTTATCATTTACTTGTCATTCATTTCTATTTGCTCATCAGTGTTTGTAAAGTTTTATTTGTATTTATTCATTCATGGTTTATGATGTTTCAGTGATGCATTACCTGTAGACCCTGTGGTACTGCCTGAGTGCCATCACTCATTCTGTTCTGTGTGCCTGAGGGAGCGTCCAAGCTGCAGCTCCACTGACCCTCACCAGTGTCCGATGTGTGGCAAAACTGCCTCGCATCTGCCCTCCAGCACCCACCCTGACAACCTCACTGTGCAGCTGTGTGATGCTCTGCAGGACCTGCAGAGTCTCTTGACCAGTAACAGTCACCTTCCCAGGTGTGTGGATAAAGTTTTTTTCAGTCATGGATTCATGAATAAAGTTCAGTCGTGCTTGGTCTTGGTGATAACTGAGGGAAGAAAGATGCCTCAGTGTAGATTAAAGGTGAACTCCTGAGATAAGTGTGATTTTTTTCTTGAACCTCAGCCCATGGAAATCTGTTACAATATCACTTCTATTACAGTAAAATTGCAATATCAAAAGTATAGGATAGAGAATTCTCTTCAGTGATATTCATTGCATAAATGACTATTACCAAGAAGAGTACTTTTTATACGTCACATGCAAGCACCTCAGAATGGTTATGAAGTTCAAGGGGTGTATTAAAAGATTTTTTGAGTGCTTGAATGCGGAAGAAAAAGATAAAACTATCCTCATTCATGGTATCTCTGGTAATCTTTCATTTATACCATTTTATTAATTGTCACTATACATGTTTCTTGTGTTTTGTATAATATATATCAGCTGCAGGAGTACCTTTCTGGCGTGCGTGAATATATCCTAAGAGGATCATCAGGTGTTCCTGAAGGTCAAGACTAGAGTTATGAAAGCACTATTATGTGAACTGTATTATAATTTTGGCTCAGATTGTGTCTCGAGGTTTGTGGACGCATGTGACATTCATCATGGGTTCGAGGGGGGAGAAAGATAACTCGTGATGTAAGGTGTTATTTAATAATACAATATATAATTAAGCAAAGTTGACATGCTCAGGCCTGCAGGTGCTCCTGTCGTTGCTCAGGAGGGTTCTGCCACTAGAGATCATAATCGAGCACCTGCTCCTCCAGGTGAGTTCTGTGTCTGCACCTGCCCTTCGTAACTGCTTCAATGCAATCACCTTTTTTACATAATTTGTGTGTAAATTACCTAGGGTGAAAACAGCACCTTTGCTATTAAACTGAAAAGTTAAATTGGTAGAATCAGTGATCTTTTCGTAGTTTCAACGTGTTGACTTTGCTAGTTTCAAGACAAAATTATTGAAAGAGAAGTTGTGACGTTAGGAGGTGACTCGAAGTTTCATGAAGTCAAAGGACACTTTTAATGAAATATTTTATGCTTGTTTTGAAACTCGCATATCGAAACTACATTGTGGACCGCTTTTAGAGCTTTGTCTCCATCGTACGAGACAGATCACTGAAGTGGTCCTACGTTCTATTTACCTACCTATTTATAGAGCTTATTGTGAACTATTTTTATTAGCATGTAGATAATTAAGGAGTAGGGTAAACGTTTTGTATTATTTTTGGATATTTTTTAGTTGAAACATCAGCTGCACTTGGCGCTACACGTCTGAAACCCACCGTACCTAAATCCACTCCCACCAAACCTCAATCAAAGCCCACAGCAACCCAATCAAAACCTGTAATCCAACCGAAGCCAGCTACACCCCAATCAAAGCCCACAACCCAACCAAAGCCAAGTACACCTCATTCAAAACCTACAGCAACCCAACCAAAGCCATCAACACCTCAACCAAAGCCCACCACAACCCAGCTGAAGTCCATAACACATAGACTATCCCCCACGACACACAAGCGGGAGACCGTCACACAAAATACCCCCACGACACCTGAAGTGACGCCTGCTGGCTCCAGGTGTGTGCCTGCAACGCCTAAACTTGACCGACGTAACTTGAAGGGCGAGACTGCCCTGCACTCTGCCTGTGTGAAGGTGACTCTAACATCAGTACATGCAGCGTACTCTTCACTGGATATCGTCGCTCAGTATCACAGTTGAAATTTACTGCATGTGTTTCTCCTGTGATATTAGCAGCACTTTCGTGATATCGTGATCATGAATAGATGTTTGTACAACTGTTTAGTATTCAGTGAGTTATAATAAAATATATTAATCAAAGTACATTACATGTGAGCCTGGTCTCTCGACTGCTGCTGGTATCGTGTTTTGTCACTCGTAGTCTTGTTTTGTTTTGTCGTGTCTTATTCTTGTCACTCATTCCAAGTGACCCGGTGTACATTACAAGACGGAATACCATAACAATAATATCATCACTGATACATTTACTTGCATTGTTTTGTAGGGAGACGAGCAGTTGGTGAGGCGTTTGCTGCAAGAAGGCGCAAACCCTAACTGCAGGGACCACGCTGGCTGGACGCCCTTGGTGGGTGGTGCTTGGGAGAGTTTGGGGTGCTGATAAGGTGCTCTCTGACGTAAGCCAACAAAGCATTTTTTATCGTTTTTCCAGTTTGATTTTACTTCAAAGTAGGTCTGCTTATGCGTTATTTGGTTTAGATTTTGCTACTAGATATAGAGAAAAGTTATAGTTCTTAAATCAGTAAAGTTTCAAAATTTCCGATTTGTTGCCTTGGAATATTTTACCTTTTAGAATCCATTTAGGGATGCTATAAAAATGTATAATTCTTCGTTCTGTTCTGAAGTATCGACACAATGAACACTGTATGTGGTGAAGTTTTACTAACGCAGACAGAGTCCACCCCCAATACTGCTCTGGCCTCAATTTGGTTCGAGTCTTGATTTTGCTCGTTGTTCTACACTCAGTCGTCGCGCTGTTTATCATAACTAGCTTTGTAAACCACAATGCCAAATTTTTTTTTGACGCTGCTCTGCATTAAGTGTTCATAATTAATTCTTTAAGTCATTTGTTCAATAGATTGGACATATTTGAAAAATAAATATTATTGGAATTTCATACACAGATCGATACTTTCACTTTGGGTCATAATATCCAACAGATTGGGTATGCAATGTTGGACACATTGTTGAACGTTATAAATTAAACGGGATTTAATCATTTTGATCATTAATGAAGCTTTGAAGCATCACCAGCTTGGTCGACTGGTGAGCGAATCTGCTTGCGAGCGGAAAGACCCGGGTTCGAATCCCGCTGCCGACATGGTTGACGCGGCTAGAAATACGGCATGGGACTTGGGTAAACAACCGAATAATTATCGAAGTAATTATCCGACCCAAGAATGGGCCAGAAGGTTCGTTCCTATAGCCTCATTCTATTCTTTAAAAATATAGTAGTATTTATGGCCCGTGACTGAAGGAAAGGAGTATGGAGTAATTTTGTTTTGTACTTCAGCACGAGGCTTGTCAGCACGGGCACGTGACCATTGCAGAGGAACTGTTACGTGCTGGAGCACTCCCGAATGTGCCTGGCTATGAAGGAAATGCAACGCCTTTGCATGACGCTGTCGAGCACGGACGCGAAATGGTGATTGTCGTTCTGCGCAGATATGGTGCCAGGGACGATATCAGGGACATGTATGGCAACACTGCCAGGTGAGTGGTCAATGTGTAGCAACACGGCCAGGTGAGTGGTCAATGTGTGACAATTCTGCTAAGTGAGTGGTCAATGTGGGGCAACACTGCCAGGTGAGTGGTCAGTGTGTGACAATTCTGCTAAGTGAGTGGTCAGTGTGTGGCAACACTGCTAGGTGAGTGGTCAGTGTGTGACAATTCTGCTAAGTGAGTGGTCAGTGTGTGGCAACACTGCTACGTGAATGGTTAGAGTACAGCAACACTGCTAGACAAGGGGTCAGAAAGTGTGTGACGACAGTGTTAGGTGAGTTTTCTCCAGGGGCAATAACGTTAAGGCTCTGTTGATTTCTCTGTAAGCCTCATGCAACAGTCAGAAGAGTTCAGTGACTCAGTAGGTGCTATTATTTGAGAAGTTAGGGATATAAACCGTGTGTACCTGTTATGGTACACGTGTTTGTTCATTACAGACGTCTTGAATCAGTTCCTGTTACTGTACACTTGTTTGTTGATTGCAGACACCTTGTCTCGCTGTGTCGCGCCCCTGGGCCGCTACTCGCTGCCATCAACACGCCCCCTGATGCGGAACTGATGCAGCAGGTGCGGTGTGCTGGACCTCCTCAACACAGCATAGTGGTTACAGGCTCTAACCTCACGCCTGACCAAGCTAAGCAGCTCCACCACTTCGCCAGGCTCTTCAGAATACGCGTCGTTGCTGAGTACTTGTGAGGCAGAATTCATGACTCATTTCCTCATTATTTATTGGTCCTTTTCCGTTTATTTGTAGCTTATATTGTTAAGATTTTGTTTCTGGTCCTTTAACTCCCGTTCCTGTTCGCTATAAAAC
>VCRD01001865.1:67298-108399 GCA_006783055.1 Trinorchestia longiramus
GCAGATTCGCTCACCAGTCGACCAAGCTGGTGATGATAGTCGACCAAGCTGGTGATTGTGTCTCACCATCTCTCCACATGGTCTCAGTCAACATCCTAACATGTGGAGAGAAATTAAAATAGCTAATTTTGTAGCATCAACCGACACAACTGAGAGCTACAAAATAAAGCCGCAATAAAATAAAATAATACATGCACGTATCCACAATACAACTTCAGTATTAATATCCACGGATTACCCCCTTGGAGCGGGTATATCAATAGTATCATTTAATACAAGTGTTTTGATTCTAATTATTATTTATGAACCCAATAACATCCCACTATATAACAACACACAAAACTATAACAAAAATAATACGGCAATAATACTATATAACAAAAATAATACGGCAGTATTAGAACAATAATACAACAATTATTTTACAATACTACAACAACAGTACTTCAATGACACAGCATCGCAAGCATTGTAGGATGGTACTATAGAAGGACGAGTGTTAAGAACGAATTCTCTTCAAGTCCCGCATTCTTTGACTCCTTCGAGCTCTTCGAAGATGGTAGGAAATTTCATTCCTGAAAGATGAAGCCAAAACAGAAATCTCGGAGCAACTGCGAAAGCGCACGCATTCTGGAGACGCACTCGCGCGTCACGTCCCACAAAATGTGATTTTTCTTCTTACACAAAGCAGAAATTCCTGCACGTGACTAGAAAATGAGAGCGGCACGTTCTTGCTGTGAGTCTTCACGTCATCGCAAGAGATGTCCTCCAACTCTGAAGGAAACAAAGATATCCTCAGAGTCTGAAGGAAACAAAGATGTTCTGAGACTCTGAAGGAAACAAAGATGTTCTGAGACTCTGAAGGAAACAAAGATGTTCTGAGACTCTGAAGGAAACAAAGGTGTCCTCAAACTCTGAATGAAACAAAGGTGTCCTCAGACTCTGAAGGAAACAAAGGTGTCCTCAGACTCTGAAGGAAACAAAGGTGTCGGCGGATTTAATGGGATGTACAACTCGTGTTCTCTGACGACTTCCTGAGACGTTCCCAGGATTTGGAAATCTGTACCTGGGAACTTGAGGACAGCCTCACGGGAACTGTGTTGTCTCTACCTTCAAGCACTTGTGTTTTTCAAATAATGTGTCTTTAGGACAGCTGCTTCACTGGCGGTCAACCTGTGATGCATTTTTTAGTTCATTTAAAATTGTAGGGGGCATGTTGGATTTTGTGGAGTTTCACATTTTCGTTGTTTTTTTCAGTGTTTCAGAGGGAAAAAGGTTTTTCAAAAGTACATGTATTTAAATAGCTGTCACAGATGAACTTACTTGAGACGTATGTGTCACTTAAATGGATTTATGTACCTAATTAAATTGCATGAATTAAAGTAAATCAGGGAATTTATTTGTACTGAATTTGAAATATTGTTGATGTTTAGATCTCAGAACATGGCGATATATAACGATGTTCTATGAGAAAGTGTATTTTACTGAAGTTTGTTTGGGGAAAATAGGAAAAGAAGAGAATTAAAACTATTATTCCATCCCACATTTTTATTTGACCTGGGTTTTGATCATTAACAAATTGTACTGACATTCCTAATTTTAGGTGGCTCTTCCCTGGTGTTATTCTACATAGAATATAATAATAATGATAATAATAGCAATCAAAATATATTTTTTTACATCTGAGAAACAGGATATTCGGGACGTTATAACAAAATTAGTTCTCACAAACCTGTTCCCAGGAGTCCTGAACTGCAGGCAAGTTTAAAAAGCTACGTCGTTCATTTCTTTTATCTACTTTTTATCTCTAAACATTTTGTTTTTCATTTGACGCTGTAACAAGTAACATTGAGTTTAGTAAGAAAAAGAGAGACAGCGTATGAGCTTGCCGGATCCACAAAGATATTTATGGAGGAGAAAAAGTAAAAATTAATTTAGAAATGTGCAAAAGAAAGCCAAGTAAGGTGAATAAACGTGGATCAGAGGGCGGGCAGTGACATAATATCAACAATCACCTACGGAAAATATTAAAAAAAGGAAAATAATCAATTTGAACGAGATTGAAAGCGATTGAAACGCTTAAATAGATAGAACATAAAGTAGATGATATAATTGCATAGGTTATACATATATGGGATGAAATCATTGAGTAAATGTAAAATAAAACATGAAAAATTAATCAATATGAAAAAAAGAACATGAAGAAATCATTAAATAAATTGAAAATAAAGTTAGTAAAATACTGGAATACTGAAACTGAAGTTGTCGATATAATTAAATAAAATTAAAATTAAGTATACGAACTAATTCAGGCAGATATTTTTGTTACTGTTATAAAGATGACTGATGAATGCAACTTAGCCCCTGTATCACTAGCTCCATAATAGAGTATGGTAAATAACATAAGTTTAGAAGAGTAGAAAGACACATTATTAAAGTATTTATAATGTTACAAAATAATATTTATGATATGATGATGCATCATCAATCGACGTATTATATTTTCAGTCTCAAAATAAATATATGAAGTCATGTAAGCTCTGTCAGATTTGGAATTCACATGATGGCAATGGCTAGGGATTTTCTCGAGCTTGGATGGGATTTGTGTAAATGGAAATGACCAATGAGCTTCACTGCTTCTATGGTTCACTCAAAATAAGAGGACGTAATTGGCTGTTTAACTCGAAAACATCTGAAAAGTATACCAAAGCTCATGGAAAATTGAAGAGTCATTTTCATCTATGGTCGTGGTCACTTCTCGCTTGCTATGACATTAAAGCATGAAGTCCCAACGCATCTCATAATCTCGTCCATAAAATGTTGAAGCTTCTGTCGAAATTTTACCATATGCACGTGTGCCTTAAATGTATTCTAATAAAGTTTCTGTAGCTTACATCATAACATTATATTCCCCAGTTTCTTATTCATACCTTTACTTGTGAGGACGGTAGGAGTATATTACCCGTGTGATCACAAAAGCGTCTCTTCCATTTCCACAAATTCCATCTTTATTTATCTTGCACGACTTGATGTCACTAACTTCAAAGCTGCAACCAAGAACCTGATATGATTTTCTCGGCTCCAGGTCTGAGTGTGAAGGCATGACCTCTCAAGTGACTCGAGTTCTTGTTTTCTTTCCAAATCCATGAATAAATAAAGAGTTAGAGAGTCTTTTGAGTTCATGAGCACAACTGCACGCAAAATCCTCAGTACTCAGATACTCAAGAGTCAGAGAAAATACTGCTGGGGAAGTGTGAGGGAAGGTGAGTGAGGCTGTCGACACTCAACTCTATTTTCCAGTATTCTCTTCCAGAATTCCTCAACAAATAAATTCAAAGAAAACTGAAGAAATCTTGTAGTAATTTTGAGCGTACTTGACTTTGCCTTGTTTTATGTCCCGGTTTGTAAAATTGGTCAAGAATGTCGTACACAAAAGCATTTTCATTCAACATAATTCCTGAAAAAACTGAATTTACGACGTAATATGCTGCCTCTTCGATGCAGAGAAGTTCATAGATTATTTGTTCACGTTCTAATGTGGTAATGACTAGTATTTGCATTGCTAGTTTTATAACCTTTAATGATATAATTAGGTGTCCTAAAAAGTAATACTTTAATTCCCAAATTCTGCAACTGTCTATTCGAAGGTCTTTCTCTGTCGTCATCGTTTCAGTAAAAATCAAAATTTTACTCCAATAAATTGTTTTCCGAAATTTCAAGAGCTTCTCAACATTTTGTTTAAACAAGTGAAATTGAATGAATTTGCCCACAAAATTTTGGAAATTCCTTTTAGCTTCTATTTACAAGGTAAAATTTTTTGCGAATGAGTTTCTTTGAAAAGTGTAATATAGCGTAATATTGTGCTCAGAATGAAGAATGTCATTTCGTAGCTGTGAATATTTTTCATCACACCTCATCTGGTGTTCCTCTTTTGAAGAAAATATTATGGATAAAAAACTAGCTAATTCTAGCTTACAGCAGCGCCAGCCATACGCAACCTTAGTTGGATCTTTTCGTCTCGTATTTATTATAAAGACCTCTTGGTTTTAATAACTTTTGAGGGCCATAAATTTTTATCAAGATGATGATAGAGGAGATCGTTGACTGCAAACGATGTCCTCGTCACCATATTTCATCGGATATTCTGTGTCCTCGGCCAAATTTCCGGACTGGTAGCCAAATTTACGACTGAATTCTTTCTTTCTTAAACAAGGCGCTTCATTGCCGTGCTTCATCTGGGAGACAAGGCGCTTCATTGCCGTGCTTCAAAAGTATCCAGCTCCTAAGCTTGTGGCTGTGTGTTTATTTTATTGATCACTGAACCACTGAAGAGTAACTACATATTTGCTTACCTGAATACAAAAAGTATATTTTCATCGTAAGAAAATACATAATGAAAATCAACATTTCTTGATGTAAATTTCAGTTTAACTACAGTTTGTTTCAACTTATGGAAAGTATAGTATTTATCATTTCTAATGTATGTATAGTTCAGAAACTCAGATTTTCATTTGAGTTTTTACCTGCAGGAGAATAGGAACCAAAAAGAAAGATGAAGAACCCGAATAATGACATAAAATATTTATTTATTCGCGTGCGTGTCACACTTCATTTTCTTAAATAAAAACAGTATATTGGAAGATGATAACTTTTTATCGGAACGTAAAATCATTATCATAACATCGTTAAAAAATTGAAGAAAATGTTATTTCAAACGTACATGCATATTAGTTTTATGAAGTTCTTCTGCGAACTGAAATTTAACTGCAAAATTTCTGCGTTTAAACAGACACTTCACGTGACCAGAGGACATTCCAGCAGGCAATCTAAACTGCAGGAAAATGTGATTCAAAACAAAAGATATACATTTTTATTGATATTCCTAGCATTTACTAGGAGAGAAAAAATCAGAACTTCTAAGTAGTTTGACTTAAAAATGAAGTATCTAAATAAATAATTTTCAAAGTTCTTGAAACTTCATCCAGTGTTTACCTGTGTCCTATAAAGATAAAAATAGCCATAGTTGAATTGAATTTTCTATCTTAAGTAGTGCATAAAATTCATGCGTAGTATTTCAACAGAAACATCACTAAACTTGTACGGTGACTGCCCGTCAAATTTTGAGTCACACGAAGACAATGTATAACACCGTTCGTTATACTGAAGCGAGCTCCTTTACTGAAGCATGCAGCAATTGTTGAGGTATATTCCGTCGTTTATAACTCGTGCATTACATCAACTATCCCACCGTGGCTTTGGAGGACCACTCAGGCGTATAGATAACTTGAATAATGAATGACCAATTGAAATGAGCAGTGAGAGCACATTCTTACCTCTAAGCGATTTCCAATGTGCTAGAAACTGTGTTCAAGAGCCTTCAAAAGAAGCTTTGGGGCCGTGTCTGTTAAATCCTAAAATAACTTTCTGATGTTTGGCTCTTGTCGTGAATCTGAAAGTAAGTTTAGCGGTGTCTAACGTTGACGCAGTCACCTGAAAACTCATTTCATAAGTTCCTGCAACATTCAGTACAGGGGAGGATGTTAGAGATTTGTTTTAGGTAGGAAGAAGATCATGGAACAGTTTCAATTATCTAATATCAAAGATATTCAAGGTGTCTCCAAAGTTGCTACTTACTCTTAAGGCTGTAGAAAAAAGTAGTGACATTTAAATGCAGCCATCATTATTTAACATTTGTTTAAATTAATTAGTACAAATTTAATGACACAAAAAGAAATTGTTACTAATTAAACTGTTATGTCAGACTAAATAATGAAGACTTGGTCTTTAAAGAAACTTTTCACTCGCTTCTGAGTTGAATACAAGTTAATTATTCCCTACGCCTTCTTGTCGTCTCAGAGTGCCATGGGCGGGTGCTGAAGCTTGCTCCTGTTCGACATGATAGATTTATTATTATTATTATGTTCCTGGCTTAGTCTATTTGTTGATAGTGCCAGGTTTCAAGTAGCACATAATTGTGCTTCAGGCAAATATTCACTGATTTCTCCGCTACCCTTAATGTACAGGGTGTCTCAAAAAAAATGTACTCACCCTTTAACCTTTGCTAACATGCTGTCTTCTTTGTGTTGCAGGTGTGAGGTTCGAACCTTTGCGAACATGATTCTTTAATCACATTTAATCATGTTCGCAAAGGTTTGAACCTCACACCTGCAACACAAAGAAGACAGCATGTTAGCAACGGTTAAAGGGTGAGTACATTTTTTTGAGACTCCCTGTATGTTTACCTCATTACAGACTCTTCAAACCAGGCGGTACCAAACACCGCTTGTAAAAAATACACAGAATTCACTGTTTCAGTTTTTCAAAGTTGAATTGATCGAAGTTTTGTTAAGGATTGTGCTGAATTTGTCACAATCAAGCACCAACCGCTTTTCAGATTGCTAAGACCTTTATTCATACAAGCATGTATGAAATTTATCGTTAGTGTATATTTTAAATGAAATTTCGAAAAAAAATTATGGTTACAACTTGTTCTGATTGGGAAAAGTGCTCATGTATGATGGTGATTTCCAGCTTTTTATTTCTTTTTCAAATTGGAATTTATAATGCGCTTGGTGGATAGAATGGTAGCTATTAAGCTGATATTCCGTTCTCTATTAATTGACTAAAATAAGGCCAGTAAAGTTCATTGTTCAGTTCTTACAACTTTGGAGTTCATAAAGCAAAGAAACTTGTATCAGTCATTCTGTGCTCCATAAAAGCTGCTACTGAGTTCCGTGTGATACTATGCTCAGAATTTCGAGTACGTTCTCTCGATGACTGACGTTGCAAAAGCGCAAATTAACATTCCAGCTCAAGCAGAAACTGAAGTAAAGGTCGTCTGGAATTTTTACTTTCGTGTCCACGTAACAGGAACGTGACAGACTGCATTTCGTGAACGCTGTAACATAGATGAAACTTCTCACAAAAGATTCCTTTAGTAAACTGTTCAAAAAAGTCCTTACGTGTGGGGAATTTGTAATGAATGAGCATGAAAAGTCCAACTGTTGTGGCAGTGAAATAATTTTATTAAATAGGTAAATACGTATATATCAAATTCGATACTTTTTAATGAAATTTCCTACACATTTGGTGGAAATTATCTCTGGAAATAATTATAGCCCAATTACTAGGCCAGATTTAGGTTTCTTAAGAATAACTACGTTTCTGAGTGTTAATTAGGCACACGTGAATGCACGAGTGAAGTATGTTAGTGGTACGCAAGTGGTGGTCCGGGGCCGGAATACCTCATCGGTTGCCGGTATTGTTTCCGATATAAAATGATATTACTAAAAAATATTATCGGTCCCTGGCCCATTGGAAAAAACTGCACAAAATGACGCAACTTTATAAGTTTTGTAATTGGTCATAGTCTAAATTCATTGTTATTAAACTAGTTTTCAGTGTATACTGTATTTTCTGAGTATGAGTTTGCAAACTCGTGCCGGTGTTTTAGATGCACCTATGCATAAAAGAACCCACACAATGCCATTTCAGGGAAATTGAAACCTTATTCTACTGTAGCAGTAGTGTCGAAATTGCAGCATACGTTCTTACCCTCAAGCAGTGTCTCCAAGCAGCAGTCACGTGAAATAGATTATTTTTCTAACGTCGCTTTAGCATATACATTATGCAGCAAAATGTTCTCATACATTTATAGGATTGGCGACAGGGATATAGAGTAAGTGACGAAAACTCCTGGAAGAAAAAGTAATGAACAACAAACCAAAATGTCATTACATGAAAACTTCGAAAGCAAACTGATTTTAGGTTTTACGCTCTTTGGCTTCTTTCGAACACGCAGATAAGTGCAGTCATTTTGCCGCGCTGAATACGTGAATCAACAACGAAAACTGCACTTTAAACGCAGTGGAAATTTTGGAAACGTACGTACAGGCTGCGTGTTATACATTACTGAAGAATACTCGTATTTTTCTATGATATTTCTGTACAAAGACTGTATGTTCCGTACTGTAAGAAATTAAAGCTTATGGTGCTCCTGAGTTTCTAGGAGTTTGATTGTGTCTTCAGTTTGCGAGTAACTCATTTTTTGAATGTTAACTCTGCTTTAATATAGTCGTTTACTTTAGAACCAGTCTCTCTGGCGAAAATAATCACTGTTCTGTATGATAACGCTGTACCAAAGAAGAATCAATTTACTCTAAAACAACTTCTCTATCCAAAAATAGCCAATCTACCGCAAAGTTCACAATTTATTTATTATTTCATCAACCCTAGAAAAACTACTCTGCCCTGGAACAGCCAATCTATATTAGAAAATTAGCCCTGCCCTTTTCCTTATCAACCCTCGAACAATTTCTCTGCCCTAGAATACGTGTAGTTTCAGTGCATGGCTGGATCCTGAATTTTCACGACAAACAGAACTCGTGTGGCTGAACTCAGCCTCCATCGCATAGGATGAGCTCTACGGGCCCAGAAAATTAAGAGCGTAACTTGGTGTCTTAATTTTCTCGGTCAAATTTGGGCCAACAGCATTTTGGGAATCTATTTCGAGGCGAAGGCATTTCAACGGAAGCCAAATAGCTTCCAAGACTTAATTGACATCTTCATCGCTGGGTCGGTTTCTGTTTCTGGGAAGGTTTTGGCTAGCACTGTTCAATATTAGTTTCTCGCTTGTATCTCATGACAGTTAAGGCTAATTGAACCCTAGTTGTATGGAAAATAATAACTTCGGCCAACGTACATTACAAAATACAATCTTACCTGCTCAGTAGAGTATTAATTTTGTACGATGTATTTAATTTCAAATTAAAGTTCTGAAAAAATTTGATCTACTGCCAAAAATTCTATTTAATATGTGCCGTCTCTAGGTTTCATATTTAGTAATTTGTTTCATAGAATATTACCCCAATAAAATGTTCTAATGTTAATGCAAAACATAGTAACATCGTAGTTCATCTTGCACACGAATCTTTCGTAGAGCAACACATGAAAAATCCAAATAATTCCGTGCGCAGAAATTTCACGAGTAAATATTTTCTAGAAAACACATGAAAAAATCTCAACCGGGAGTGATTTCCTATAACAAAAAGGGGTGTCACTTTTAATAGCCAGTTGTCGTGCTGAGCTTTTACTTTCCTGTATCATGGATATACTGTTTATAAAATACTCAATGTTACTTTACTGATGGAAAATAAGGATTCTTCAATTGCAGATACGAGCTGCACGAAAGCAAGTGTTTGTGACTGTAAAGAAGACAGGTGAGTGTTGGTCTATAGGTTCATGTCTTCAACCAGATTTGGAGTTGTTTTCCTCACTTTACCTTCTCAATGTAGGAGAGAGAGTTCTATAATCACGTATTAGTGACGTAGCAACAGCCTGTCGGCCTGTTAGGATATGGTAAATGAACGTGATTCTTAAATTATTGATTTAAAAAGTGTTCTAAGTTATATGATAACACTGCAGGAGGAATTGCAGTGGTTGGGCTATTTACTTGATGTGTATCATTGTTACAAAATTTGTGTATAGAAGGAGAACCAAAATGATTTAATATTATTCATATTATTGATGTTTTAATTATTTTTCATATTTTCAATATTATTTGAGAGTTTTCACAACTTTTTGCTGGTTTCGTTTTGCTAGGAATCTGTGCAAAGTTGTTTCCTAAAGTCTACGGACCAGACCACCTATTTTTGATGTTATCATTCCTGTCTAATGTTACTGTTATTCTATTCTTTATTATTGACATTAGTGTTATTCTGTAACTATGAAGGATACACAAAAGTAATAAAGAATGAAAAACAAGAAGTAATTTCAACTTGCGATTGTGAATTTTCTGGACAGCAGGAAGGATCTGAGCTAACTTTGTACACTCTCTATTGAAGGAAGGAAAAATCTACGATATTTGCATCCAACGTTTAAGTATCTTTCTACCACGTCACTCACGATCATAAAAAACTTTTTGGTGAAAACAGACAGTTGATTAAGAGGACATCTGTTCGTATTCTGTTTATGGGATAACTAACATTATAATATAAATAATGACTCCCAGAACTTCGAACGTTATTTGATAATGTAACCCGTAACCTTTCATAAAGAACTACTGGATAGGCTCCCTTCACTTTGAAAAACTACACCCAAAATATAAGTTGAAATAAGCTTTTGAACGCTTCTCTCGCCTCAAGGAAAAGCTTAGCGTCTTTAGTAACCTCAATTCTTCCAATTCCGACAACAAAGAAGAGGAAAAAAAGCCTCTGCGGACGATTCTTGACGAAGCGTGTCGGTCCGCTACAGAATTCCGCACCCCTTCGGCCAGGAAGGCTGCAGGCATACCAATGTGCTTGCAACTTCTGCAGCGAGACATATTGTAAAAAAGACCGCGGAACAGAAGTCAAACAGTCTTCTGGTTGAAATCTCTTTGTTCAAGACACCAACCTTCGAGGCAGCCGTTCTGAAATTTTTCTCAATAAATCTAGGCTTCATATAAAGGGATTGAATAGAACGAAAAAAAATTGTACAAAGGCTGCTCTCTCTGTATTGTTCTTACGCTTTTTGTAAAATGAAGGTCAAGCATGAAAATAAGCTTAACTAGAACTGGATAACGGTTGAACAACACAATTGACAGTTTGAGAGGTGCTTATCACTTACACCAATAACACTTTACGTTCACCAATCCATCTCTCAGAATGAAACAGCTATTGTGCTTTGTGTAGTTTTCATAAAAAGTTCCTATCTTATTCGATAAGTCCCATTATTCATTTTTATTACATAGTAAAATAGTAAGTGCAACATCGTATCGTCATAAAAGTGATTGTATATGTGCATGAAAATAAGACAAAAGAAGTTACCCAAACTAGTGAATAGAAATGACCCAGCTGTGATGCACGACAATGCACGCCTTCACACTTTTTAGACCACGGTCCAGAAGTTACGAATCGTGAATTATAAAATTTTACAACATCCTCCTATTCTCCTGGCATCTCTTTAACTGAGAGATTATTATTATCTCTTTTAAGTACTTTGAGTCTTCTAAACGCAATATATATTAAAAAATAGCGAAGATATAATCAAAACATTCTGTCAGTTTATGACTTTTATATGAAAAAATGTAAAGACGGAACATGCGAATTAGAGAAACGTTAGAGAAAGATCATGAATGAATTTGTATGATATTTTGATCAAAAATGAATAATTTTTTAAACATTTCTGAAACATTTCACGTCTCACCTTTTATATACGATATTTCATGCATAGCAGTGTTATGAAATTATATAAGACCATGCTTTTAGAGCGCACATCACTGCGTTATGCACGTCCTTTTTCTGCATGTCAGGTGATGTACGCATAATTGATGTGAATAAATTCATCTCTTATACTGGTTAACTCAAGGTGCTCGAGTGTGGCATACATAAAATATTTGTCAAAAACCATTATACTGTTCTTGTTATTTTCGCTGCTCATGCCAACAAACAGTTTTGTGACATACTCTAATAAAAATTATGTATATAAACGAATAATAATAAGATAAAAATTCATCTGCACATTTATATATAAATTATTTCATATGTATATTATTTTAATGATAGTAACTAAAATAAATTTGATAATAAAATATTAGGAACATAAATAATGATTATGATAAAATTAAGACAAATATGTAAATAATAATGAATATAATGGTGCTATTAATAACAGAAGCCTAATACACACGCATGTTCCCATGAAACACCAAGTAATATTTCTAAGAACGCAAAAAAAGCTTTCATGGTTTGAAAAACATAGCTCCAATACATCCTAGAGTTTTCATGACATTATGGCAACACTGGAAGATGTTGGCTATTCTCTCAAGGCTTTTTATTAATGTGCAAAATAAGACGACGTTTTCCACGTGTATTTTTCTCATATATCGATTAAAGTAATTATCGGATGGCATCTTATCAGAATGTTCTATTTAAGTTAGAAGCCTTAAGTCACTCTCAGACATCTGCTGCCTTACCAAATTTTATAGTGGAATTAGCGTTTATTTTTATCCAAGTCGGGTAAATGTACCAAAAATTTGCAAAAACTTCGTTTGATTATACCAAGACCTTGGACTGGGCTGAAAGGTAGAGAAATAAGGTCTGCTCAAAGTATCGCAATTTTAAAAGCACTACTGGTCGCTAAATTATTAATGCAACAGTAGTGAAAAAATATTGATGGGTAATAATTCGAAGAACATTGAAGACAGAATTAGTTCCAGTAAATGTCACAGCTAGAACTGAATGCATGAGCCAGAAGTCACTCCGTTTTCCTGCAGCTCATTTGCTTAGGTGAGTGACAGAATTTCAATTGGACTTTATCATCAACAACATTTGATGAAGACTACAAAAGTCAAGTTCACGGAGGGCTTAAAGATTTATGGTCATTTTCACTATTTCGAAAGAGAAGGACTTATCAAATTTAAACAGAGAGAAGGTACAAGTACATGTTACCACAAAATTAATTTCTTTAACTTTTTTGACGGTTCAAATGCCTGTAGAAACTCATGCCACTGCAACGTTGAATTAAAACTATGGATTTCTGTGTTATTTTTAAAGTTGCCAATTGTTTTCGCGGACCGGTTAAAAATTCTACTGACTTGATCAACAAATTGTTAATTACATATTGAAAAATAGGACACAATCATCGAAGATGAAAAAAAATCGAGGACGAATTGTATAACTAATTTGTTATGTCAAAGAGATTTGAAGGTACATCAAAGTTCATTCTTCAAGTATGATTCCGAAAAAAATTATTTTTCGAAGAGCTTAATTTCATGAACAGGTATTAAAGATCAATAATCCACAGTACTAAAAAGAGTTTCTTAAACTGTTTACACACGTATAGACAACTGAAAAGTGTGATATTTTTCGTAAATCAAGCCTCTTATATGTACATACATAAACAAACACGCATGTACCCACACTCACACTTACACTCACATGTTTTTACATTGGCACAGTGTCCTACATACTGTATATGTGCCCAAGTATGTGTCCATGTACAC
The DNA here is from genome assembly GCA_006783055.1 of Trinorchestia longiramus. NCBI lineage: Eukaryota > Metazoa > Arthropoda > Malacostraca > Amphipoda > Talitridae > Trinorchestia > Trinorchestia longiramus. The sequence continues at coordinate 80,281 of VCRD01001865.1, forward strand.
ACATATTTGCACACACTCCCGCGTATGCACATGAAGATTAGATCACACATGCTCAAGCACATGCACAAACGTGAACAAGCTCGTTGTGCTCCCGAGTTTCCATGGGATCCTAGGCTTCGGCAAACGGCTTTTTTAGGAGCATTTTGGTGTCGGTAAAGAGAACTGCAAATGGTGTTGTGGAAACCAGCAAGAGCCAGTAATGACGTTGTAAACAGCCACACATGTTTTATTCGCACTTCCAGGCCAATGTTGGTCTTGCTCCACACCGACCGAGAATGAGACTTCCCAAACTTGAATCAATTGAACGCCAAAAAATGCGTTGCTCCAATTGAAATCCGCTACCAAAAATTTGCTCGCCTAATTGGGAGGAATCCAAACCTTTCGATGAGAATCGGCCGAGGTTGAAACCTATTCTGTTGAACATCATGATCTACGTTGTGCGAATGTTTTCGTTCTGCTGATGTTTTATCGTGTTGAATTCTGACGTTTTTTTTATTAGTTTATTTTAAAGAGCAGGTTAGTTTTTGCCCTTGTTTGGCAGTTAAAGTGTGGGGCAGTTATAGTGTGGTGCAGTTACAGTATGGTGCAGTTACAGTTTGGAGCAAAACACGTCTTAATTCATGTGAATGAGCATATATAACCCTACTGGCAGCGTGCTGTAATTCTCATTATTACTCATAAATTTTAATGTCTAACGTTTTTCAAGATGAAGTTTCTCTGTGTTCTTAAATGCGTACGAGCATCTGATACCTACTTATAATGATTGGTATTTTTTGCAGTAGATGTTAGGGCTTCTGGTTGGTAGTAGTTGCAGTAAATACTAATTTATACTAGGCAGTAGATGCTAATTGTCACTTGCCAGTAGATACTTTGCATACAAATATAAATTCACATAGATCAAAAGTTTTATAATTATCATAAATACTAAAATGCGTAACTACCAAAAGTTCTACAAACATTCTCTGACCGAAGTATTTAATTTAACTCGATCCTCCAACTAAACACAACGTAAAAAGTAATGGACCCACAATTTGTTGTTATGGTCATGGATATTTCAAGCTGGACTGAAATTTCCAATACTCAATACACTTTTTCTCTCATCCTTCCTTAATTTTACATTACATCGAATTAGATGTATGGAATTTTACATCACATGGAATTAGATGTATGGTAACAACGCCAACTACGAAAACAATGAATAGAGAAGACTCCTACCTGATTAGAAATGAAGCAGTTCATTTAGACTATCCTTTTTTAATTAGTTGGTAATTAATCACACGGTCATCGGGCACAATTAATTAACGAAATTACAACTATTGCGGCATCTGAGGCTTGATGGACAGCTGTGAGCTCTCTTGTAATTTATCACAATCATTAATTGAATGTTTAATTGCCAGAGAACAGGGTCTGAATCATTGATTGCTGCAATCATTAATTAACTGTTAAAAGATTGATTCGTGCAATGACTAAGCAGCATCGAAATGATTGATTCCTGCAATCATTAACCATCGCCCGAATGATTGAGTGCTGCAATCATTAATGAGTGTTTTTCAGTTCGAGAGCAGTTGCTGATTGTCTGATTGCCGCAATCATTTGACGGAGGTCAGCCAATAGGAGAGCAGAGTTAACTTCACGTCTATAGCTTTACGTCATCAAAATATTTTCCTTCAAAGCAAGAGAACTGAGCATGTGTTCCTTGCCTTACTCAAGTTAGCTATTTTTTGTTTATGTGAGTTAATGTGGGGAGAAAATGGGATTGAAAAATACATAAATAAATTTGACAACACTCCTTTCATCCATTGTGGATATTTCAAATCCTCAAAACACACAAAAGGAATTCTCAAAGCACTACGTTTTATTTATTATAATAATATGAATGCCATTACTCCAATGTCAATATTATAATGTAAGTTTAAATACATGTATTAAATATCACAAACTAGATAGGAAAAAATATTGTTGGCTGCAGAAAAACCATGGAAAGGTGATGAAAATATCCTCAAGATTAGCCTTACTTCATCATAAATGTCATTTAAAATATTCATGATTTATTCCCAGTCGAAGATGTGAGCCTGTAAAAAGTGTATTCAGCATAATATTTTATTTTATGTTTCGAACATTTTGACGTTCTTACAATGTTATTCTCACGTTTCTTGTCGTTGAAGTAGTCCTTCATAATGTTACAATAAATTTATTACTCCTTAGGACCATAAATTTCTTGAAATATTATCTTTTAACAAGCATTTTTCACAAGAAAATGAAATTTTACCATTAATGAAGACTAGCAAAAGTAATGTACGGTAAAGAAAATGTAAATTTTTAATTACAAAGTTTACATAAAACGTCTGGCTTTCCCATGTCATTTTTGGGATATTAGAAGACAATAAAAAACTCATACAAACATTTTAATGATCACTTCAAGTGAGAGAATTCATTAAAAATAGAAGAAAACCCTTCATACTTCATTAAGGCTTAGTTTCGTAGGCCTATCCCGTTTAATAAATTTTCAAAATTTTAATTAACTTTCTTGTGCAAGAAATGTATGAATAAAAGAGTATTCTTTGGCCCTTTGACTCTAAGAAAGGCAGCATTGAAAATTCATGATATAAAAAATTATTAATTGACTAGGTTTTCCATATAGAAATCGTTATTGGCAATACACTTTTGATTATGATATTCAGGTAGCATGAAAACATTTTTAACTCTTGCTATCAGCATTGAAAACATTCTGTTCGAAATATTGGCGCTTAAACCCCTGAACAAATTTTGTTTCGTTAATTGAAAAGCAACATGGAAAATAACAATTAGCTCCATCAAAGTTATTTTAGAATTTCATACAATGTTTTCATTCCCATAACGAATCTATTTTGTTCCAATGTGAAAGTTTTCATAGCACATACTTGTATGTTGTAAATCACTCAATGAACAGTTTCCGAATTCCAGTTTTGCTTTTAGCAATTCCCGTTATTCCGTCATTGATTCCCAGTAATTCCTAACCATCGGCAATCACTGCGGTCAGGTACTTGTATGAAAATCTCGATGCACTGCCATCCAAAACCATTCCATAATTGCCACCAGTTCTTCTCACAATTTATGCAAATCTGCGTTTAGCTTCTAATCTTGATTAGAAAGGCCGAATTTTCAGGACGCAGCGTCGACAAATCATGAATAATCTGGGCTCTGCGTTGGCAATGATTTCAAGAAGTTTTCTCTGGAGAAACAAGTCGAGTTTTAATCATAGGAAATTTCTGTAAATGTAGAAAATTAGGATTTGTCCAGGTGTTGAAAGAACAAATTAAAAAAAAATCATTTTTAGATATATTTTGAATTCTTTAAATTTCTCAAACCAACTCAATCATTTCCTGAGCATTGTTCTCAAGACACTATATTTATTAATTACTTGTTACTAAAAAAGAGTTGGAAACTGTAGGAAAAAATGGTTGTGGCAGTAAAAGTGTTTGAATGAATCATTAATTAAGTTTCTGATCGGCAGTATTTTTCCATTTATCAAAAAGTGAGCGTTGAGGAAAAGGCTAAGAATACTTTTTTCTTTTTTCGTGATATCAAAGTCATAACTCTGTGTGCATTTATCCCATAGATAACAGAATAAAACTCGGATCAAAAAGCATAAACAATTGCTACAATAGCTAGGACCTCGCACCTCCATATATTCATTCTCTATAATGATTTTTACTGTCCATTCCAGTACTTAGTGTTTTCTTCCTTCTGTAGTTATATGTATGATAAAGGATTACATCACTATAGAAGGAGAGCGTTATTGATCCTTTCTTTAAATGTACGCATCTGTTAACTGGCATTCTGGTGCTAGCACGTGCGAAAAATTGAGAGAAAAATTCAGGATTACGTGTTCGGCGTCAATTTAAAAATACCTACAGGCTTCCAAATACAATATATAATATAAATTGTGTATATATATGTATCCAAATATAATATATGATATATAATATAATACGCACAGGCTTTCAAACGCCGGAAAATTTCGAAATAACACACAAATAAATGACAAAGCGAATCCGTTGGGCTTATGGTATTTGATTATAAAGAATAGATTTGTGGTTTCAGTTACGCCAATGCGAATTTTTTCAGGGTTTAAATATTAATATATTTCCCACAGTTTTCTACGACTGTATTTGTCAGTGATGATCTCATCCAGCTGTGTTGATACAAATTTCTAGATCCTATTACAAATATAATGATCCAATTTCTAGAAAACACTTGACCTTCATTTCACTCTTTTTTTGAGCGTTTTTATTCATCATGACGCACTAGACAAAACAATTTAACTCTAAAAACTTGAAGCGAAAGATCATAACAATATTTTGAAAACAGGTTCCCACCAATTTTGTTTACGTTACTATACTTTTTATTTTTCTTAAAGTTCTACGCAGTACGTAAATTTCTTTCACAAAAAGAGAATACTCAGTTACAACATTGGATTGAGTTTGCGAACGACATGCTAACTCAAGATTTAAAGCACTTATACATGGTGCTCTATTCTCCTCTGAGTGGCGGCTTACTCAGCAATTAATTTTTACGACATTTGTGCGATTTTGACGTAAAAATACGAGAGTGATTTTAGAGCATTTGACCTTTGAGGTCGGTGCTTAAAAAATTTGCTAAGGAAAAGCACGAAATTTAATGTTATAGTAATGAGCAAATGATGCATTTTATGACATCCCATGGTTGTTCATAATATCAATTACTTGTACCGTGGTTATGCTTAGTGGTCCATGTAGGCTACGTGGCGCAGGGTAAAAAAGGTAAATTATGGGTCTGTGTTTGAGATGCTTCAAGTTATGAGGTAGCCTTTGATGTAAAGAGGATGAAACATCACCTGCTGCGAGTACAGTCATAGACGACTATTAAGTTTATGAAACACAGGTATACTACTTTATTGGTTCATCTTGAACGAATTATAAGAGATGATTTCAGAAACAACATAAAATGATCCTAATTATTTACGAATAAAAAATTTGTTTTTGAAGAAGTACAATCCTGTCCCTTTTGTGCCATATAATTAATTTGTTTCAGAAGTCATCACAGGAGGACGCCACAGTAAATACTGACAACATCAACCTTAATAAGCAGCAACGAAATTACGGAATTTCGTATCACGTATACCACGATGTTATTTACGCGAAGAAAAGCTCAAAGGCTGCAATTATTGCGTCGTGTTTGTTGCACCCTCTTTCACAGGCCCTTTAAGACGCTTAACGGCTCTGAATTATGAGAAATTTTCAATTTGCATCGCCTGGAACTTCTGCCCATGAATATTAACGTGCGTCAAGACAGTCATATTCTTGGCGATTGATGTTTTTATGTACGAACTTCTACTGAAGTTGAGACGCAACTGACACAACTTGCCGTGTTGCTGTCGGAGTCATGTTTTCAACGAGGATGTTGCCTTTCTTAAATAAAAGCCCATGTTTTGTTAAGTGGCGGAGTTTTTGGGGAGAATATCAAACTTGCAGGTGTCCCATTCGGGGGAAACCTGCCAAAACTTTCTATATTTTATGAGACGTCACGGAGTTCTGTAATACTGAAGTGAACGGCATTCATAAAGCAGTCCGTAAAATAAAGCAAAAATTTATTATTTCTGATAGACTTTCTTGTTGAAAAGTGATGTATTGCGGCAGCTTCAATGAGCAAGTTACTTAAAGTTGGGAGCATTGCAAATATTGAACATTTTTAAAGAGAAACTTTAGATGAAATATTTAGTTTCTGTGACGTTATTTGGAAAAGTATTTTTCAACAGGCACAGCTGAGTCAAAAACCGGAAAATATAAAATTAATTCAATGAGAAAATCTTGACTCAAAATGATCTTGTTATAAGTACGAGTATATATTAACAAGGAATGTAAACACCAAAACTTCCTCTGCAACGCAAAAGAAAGGATGCTGAATAACCCTAATGGATGTCAAAGACTCATGAAGATTATCAAACTGGTCATCGGATGAGTTATGAGCAAAATACCGTGAAATGACATTAGAGCTGAAAGAATTAGGGTAACAAAGCCCATATGTCCTACCTTCTACGACTACAATTACCCTCCTTCGCCCAACTCTAGTCATTTCTAGGCCGGTTGAGGCCTTAAAGCTGAGCAAGATTCCACAACATCTGCCAACATTCACGTGCGAGTTTTCCACGCAATTCCTCAGGTGAGATTTTTTTTAGCGATTCATTTACGAGCTGCAGATCGTGAACTGAATGGTAAGATTCAGCTAGTAGGCCCACAGATGCTCCATCTTCAGTGAAGTTTGCAATTTCTACCTAATCAACTTACGATTTTTGAGCACTTAATTTTTTCTTAATATAGGTTTAGCACGAGTAGTTTGTATCCATTATTCTTATTGCATCATAAGGTTTGCTCATCAATAATTGATCGGGACATTGTCAAATGATGTCAATTGATTGCTCGTCAGCTGATCGAGTCTTTGTCAGTTGATCAAAGTTAAATATCATAATTTATATTCTGTTCATTCAGTGACACTGACATTGAAAAAACAAGATTACTAATTCAACCATTCGCTGTACTCATGATCTTTTATAAGTGAGTTTTAAACGAAATTCCAACGAGGAAACAAAAGTCTGTTCCCAAATATTATTCCAAAAAAAATTGGGTTTCGAATAACCGTAGATTTCAATTAATTACTTAAAAAACTTTGTTTGCGACTAGCTGAAAATGGCGAAATATTATTGAAGGCACCTGCTGGTGCTGCCCATTCAGAAAAAGTCTCACGTCCATCTGTTCCAATATCGGCACGATGATATTAAAATGTTTGGTTTGCTCATCTAAGTTGAAATCACGTCATAATTTCGAAGAAGTGTGCAACTTCCCGAAAGTTGTCCACTAAAGAAGGGATCTAAAATTCATCTCCCAGTTTTTCAAGTAAAGTTTAGCAATAGCGCAAGGAGCGGCCTGGATCACCATGTCCACCATCAGTCAATTACTTAATTAGTTCCGTGTTGGCTACGTCTTCATAAACAGCACCAAAATCGCCCAACTTTTAACTTCATTTCAGCAGGTAGCTCAATGCTTTTATGAATTACCTCGTGGTATTTCATTATTTTGTTCGTGATACTGGACAATAAGCGAACTGCTAGCGTTTGTTAAGATCTGTGTCGTGTTTATTTTGAGCGCAAGCAGATGTGCCACAAAATGTTTCTTGTCACATGCGAAATGTTGTCAAGAAAGTGGTTTTGTTCCTGATGCTATCCATGTTTTTTAATGATTTAAAAACCAATTAGGAAGTTGCCTATTAATAACTGTTCCGAGAATTTAACTCGATCATTTTATAGTAAAATGGTAAATTTTTCAACGCTCATTTCAAAGTGAATCTTTCAACGGCTTGTAAAACAGAACTTGGTTGGCATCAATGAAAATTGTGAGTTATTATTTAGTGAGCGTTTGAGGACTATGGATTGTTAGAAATACATAAGTAATTGGCGAGATACAATATAGTAAACTTACTAGTCTGTTTCAAAAATACTAAGTTTCGTTTTAGTTTAATCATCGTCACCAGAGAAAATCATCTTAAGAGCAGCAAACCACGTTGGTTCTGTAATCAATGCCACTAACAGCAGAAATTACACCTTTTTCCTGTCATGATGTAAAAATCTAATCACCAGCTGCAGTGCTAACCCGCACACATTCTCCATTCATTCCTGTGCATGACCTTCTTTTCATCTCTGCATAAAACTGTAGCTCCTTAGCGTCTTCTTCACTCAAATTATCATATTACTATGATAAATATATTACTTATATCTAGTATAAATGAAAATTTAGATTTATTGATCATAATTAATACATCCAGTATTTGTTTTATCTATGTATTATACACCGTATATTCCTCATGCTTCTAAATTTATTTATCTGTATTGAGAAATACACAATAATTGTTTCCATGTCACTGTGCCACACACACACATTTATTATCACATGTAAGCAAATATTCAACTACCTAAATTTTTGGTACCTAGTTAGATTGAAATGCTGTATTTTGAGCAGTATTCGTTGATCTCATTACTGTTACTTTATTTTTTTCAATTTCTTGACAATTTCTCAGCCCCTCTACATCACATGCACAGCACACACGGAAGGTTTAGAGCAATCAAGCTTACTTATAGATTTTGTATTTCGTTTGTATTCTCTGATGAATAATTCCATAATTAAATATCACGTGCATGCTTCCTTTTAGCCTGTTTATAACCCATTTGTTATTCTATAACTCTTTATAACTCTTTTAAGGCGAGATGCAAGTTTTTTTGGTAAGATCCCAATTCTTCTATCACTTCCTCTCATCTCCCTCTTTTTTAACGTTTAGATGGATGTTTTGAAGTCATCGATTACTGTTTGTTAATAGACAATCATGGTAGGTCTTTCAGAACACTGAAAATATAGGCAGGCCGTTGTTTATAACATACTAAAACTGTATTATATTAAAAAGGAATTTTATTTCCGTTAGAGGTCCCTGGAGTGCCATTTACATGTTTAATTTGTTCCAAATACTGCTGGATGATCTCTCACAAAATTTCCAATTTAAAAGTAATCATAGATATTTGCAGATTTTTTGACTAATCTTAACTACAGAAGAGTGATTGATTTTCCGGTAATGCTTTTAGAAACAAGCTCTTGAGCTATAACCGTCTATGATCTTAGACCGTAATGTTATTCAAGGCCGTAGTTCAGCTGCCAAATCTCACCAAAAACTTCAATATTGCAATCACAATTAAGCAACAACAAAATTCTAAACTTGCTCAGGGTCAGGACCAAGAACTTCAAAGACTCTGTAGGTTCAGTGCAGCGTGAAGTTTATTAAAACATTTACAGAATAACGATGGTGGCTGGTTGGTCTACCTCAACATTTACATGCAAATAATCGTGTTCATTTGCAAGGAACCTGTGAACATTCCCTCAATAGTCGTTTCCAGCTGGGACCCGAAACCTGGGGAGTTACTTCCGCGGACTTATGCATGTATTCACAACCCTTCAGCGATGCAAGATGTATGGCTCTGAGCCGAATAGCGTTTCTGTCAAAATTGGAGATTTATTCTAGGTTGTGGCTTTTTCAGAGACCTACCAGGAAATTTCAGGAGCTCCTGTAGTTTTTTAAACGTGAATTTATCTTGAAGCCCTGCATGCATTGCATATTATGCCAGAATCGCCAAGAGGACGTGAAATCTGGGCGGAAATATGTTTGTTCCATGATTTTGGAAAGCCAACGCTTATGTATTTTAACTTAGGACAACTCAGATATGCTGGAGGATAGCATACCAAATACGATGATAAAGAAATTTCCAAGGATGCTTTTGAAACGAAGCATAAGTAACTTAGCGAGTAATTAGATTGAACAGATTATATAGCACATGTTTAACTTTTTCAAACTACTTAATACTTAGTGTTCTGTGTTGGAGATGCATATCATGCTGCACGACACTGCTAGCTCAGTTGATTTTTTTATGCTCGCCAAAAGTTTCATCTGAAAGAAATCTTATTAAACGTATTGTCATAAAAACCAACCAAAAATAGCTTAAAAGTTTTTTCTTCAAATTCATTAAATTTTCTTTTCTCATCATTTTAATATAAGGAATTTTCCATCAGGTCGAATGGAAGATTTCTCTATGAGGATAAGAAGCTTCTTTATTAAGTTTCACGAGAGCTGTCGCGGTTTTTAATTTGAGTGTCTCAATCTTTGCATTTGAATAGCGCCCAAGATTTGCTCGTCCTGAAAGAAATCCTGTTGGCTCAGCGGTCCAGAATGTGAGACTTCTATGCCTACGAGCACGCCATTCATATTCAGTTCTGGGAATAGGCAGTGTGTGCATTGTGCTCTACGTAGAAGAGAGAGTGTGTGTACTGTGCTCTAGAATAGGCAGTGTGTGCTGTATTGTGCTCTACGTAGAAGACACAGTGTGTGTAGTGTGTTCCAGAATAGGCAGTGTGTGCTGTATTGTGCTCTACGTAGAAGAGACAGTGTGTGTAGTGTGTTCCAGAATAGGCAGTGTATGCATTGTGCTCTACGTAGAAGAGACAGTGTGTGTTGTGTATTCCAGAATAGGCAGTGTGTGCATTGTGCTCGATGTAGAAAAGACAGTGTGTGTAGTGTGTTCCAGAATAGGCAGTGTGTGCATTGTGCTCGATGTAGAAAAGACAGTGTGTGCATTGTGTTGTACTTAGAAAAGACAGTGTGTGCAGTGTGTTCTAGAATAGGCAGTATGCATATAGTAGTGATTCAGTGAAAATTATTGAAGATATTTAAATATATTGCAAACATTATATAATAAATTATTTAAAAAAAACATACTAGGTAATGGAGCATTTGTGTTTCAAAAACGTTTTCAACCGACAAAATCTAAGAGATTTATTCGATTTTCCGTTTCATTTTCTAAATCTTTATTTACAACTCCCCAGTAGGGGCTTTTGCTATCATGATGGTTTATCCATGAATTCCACTTTTATTCTTAAGGCAGTCATCAATGTAACTAATCAATAAAGTTATTCATTCACTCCCTGGAGAGTGATGGAACATTCGGAGCTTCTGAGTTAATGCCATTGGAACACCCTCATGAATTAATTAAGATCTATGAATATCTGTGATCTGGCTCATAAATATATATGGTAACTTCGTATATGGACTACCTTCCGACAAGGATCTCCTTTCACTGTTCAAGAATTTCTACCACAAACTGTCTATTTTGACGACCGGTCGCAAGAAAGCCGTGTTTTTCTTCTGGCCATCTCTATTGTTATGCATAGGCAATATTCTGCGAGCTTCGTTACATTTACATCTCTTTGGCAGATTTCAGTCCTGAATTAAGGGACTGTTTTGAAGGTCCCCTCGAATATTTTAGGATTATTTTGAGTTATTTCCAAAGCCGTGCCGGCAGGCTGGGTCATTTTGGAGTACAACTCATGGGGAAAACTTAACCAAAAGGTGGACTGGCTCGAATAATTGGATTTTTCTCTTGAGGAAAATGACTTCAGCCAAAATTCAAGGCACATTTCGTATTATTTTTTGTGGGTAGTGACAACCTCGTGAAACATGTGGTGCCTCTCGGTACCTATTAATTACTAGACACATAGTACAAAATAATAATAAGAAACTTGATTTTCATAATTGTATTGTATAACTTATGCTCAGTAACTATGACTCACTGGTCACAATAATTGTAAGGCTCTCAATGCACATTGATTACAGGGCTATTGTAAAATAATATTTGTATGACCAGTAGTACACAATGAGTATGTGTTTGTACTGAACGAGATAACAAAGTTCTGGTCATACACTGACTCAATACTTTATACCAGGGGATTTCTCATCCAGTACTTGTCAAGACGATTCCCCATCCCCTTTGCTAACCATACACGTATTCCCCACCACTCCCACGACTGTGAACTCAACGTCCCCTACAGACACAATCACTACCTACTCTGCAGACTCAAACTTGCAGCAGCTGTCAGGGTTCGATGTTCCAAGATCAGCCATTCGAGATCGAGGGACTGCTTGCCGTGTGAAACTGTCCCTCATCTACAAGTCCGAATAATTTGGGGAGCTAAGCGAACTATCAAAACTTCGAGCAAACTTGAATTCGAGCGAGTAAGTTAAGGAGAAGGCAAGCTCGCCGATAACTCAGGGTTTGGGAGGACGTTCGTGAGATTGATGAGCACGCGAGGCTATGATCCATTAGAGGCCGTCAATGTTCCTCAACACTAGAATATGATCCATTAGAGGTCATTTATGTTTACAGACACTGAAATGTGATACATTACGGGCATTTATGGTTATAACACTAGAATATAATCCGTCAGGAGCCATATATGTGTATGAACAGTAAAATGTGATCGATTAGGGGCTGTTTATGTTTATGAACAACAAAATAAGATCGATTGGGGCTGTTTATGTTTATGAACAACAAAATATGATCGATTAGGGGCTGTTTATGTTTATGAACAGCAAAATATGACCCACTACTGGCCATTTATATTTCAGAACACTAGAATATGTTCCAGTACGAAAAATTTACTTTCCCGAACACTAGAATATGAATACTAGATCCCTTATACGCCTTGTGTTTCCAAACACTAGCATATGATCTATTTTGAGCCTATTTTGCTTGTGAATTTCTAAATGGGATCCATTTGAATGCATCAGAATCCACAACAACACGATTTCATCTACGCGAAACGCACAAAATTTCCACTGCAGATGCATGTGTAACCTGAGTAAAAGTAGGAACTCTTTTGAAATCCAAAATGTGGTCCGTTTAAGAACTTATTTTTTCTCTAAAGTTCAGGATTTTGCTTCAGTTGAAGAGGGTAGCTGTGTTAGGGAAAGCACTTTATTGTCCACTACTCAGTTTTGGCATGTATATGTACTCGTACATGCACTGCATACACATGTTTTATTTGCTATTTTCAAGTTTCCTCATTATTTCATGAATAACATAAAGTGAAAGATACTTTTATTATATTGATATTTCGCAATTAATTTTTTAGTTTCTACAAAAATTACGAGCGATTATTGACCATACTTTTTAATAACCTGATTACATTCTGAGTCACTGTTACACTTAGTCCATAGACTTTAGCAAAATTATTATTCGTGTTCAGAGATTTGTGCTGACTTCAGTGGTGGTGGGACGAACATAGTAAATAAAGTTCTGAACCTACAGAGTAAAAAATCATAACTGGAGCTCTAATTGATTTCGAATATTTTTTAACATGATCACTAAAGTCAATTTAGTTGCAACGGTAGTATCTTAGCAGTTTTCATCCTGTTCTTGAAGAGTTCATCTTGATTGTCTCAGGATAACCTTGAGGATACTGATGTTGGTGTGCATCATGCGCTATGTGTTATGCTCGATGCGTTATGCGTTATGCGCCATGTGTTACGCATCATGTGTTATGCTCGATGAGTTATGCATCATGCGTCATGCGTTATGCATCATACGCTGCTGCAGTACGTCATGCTTACCTGGACAGAGCACCAGGCTTAAACGATGACGTATTGGTGGAGATAGGAAGATCTACAAGCGGCAAGAGCCATCAAGATATCCCTCCATCATCTGACCTAAATTTTAGTGAAGGTTCATTGAGAAATAAATCATTTTCAGGCACTAGCTCGATGGAGATTCAGGTTTAATTGCAGAAAATTCATGCGAATTCCAAGGGTCGAATTGACATATTAGTGTACCTGAAACAGGTGACAGCAATACAGTTAGTGACAGCAATACAGTTAAGTGACAGCAATACAGTTAGTGACAGCAATACAGTTAGGTGACAGCAATACAGTTAGTGACAACAATACAGTTAGGTGACAGCAATACAGTTAGTGACAGCAATACAGTTAGGTGACAGCAATACAGTTAGTGACAGCAATACAGTTAGGTGACAGTAGTTCTTATCTTAGTTGAGGTGTTCTTATGACATTTATGAACCTTCTCTGATCACGTCAAAGATCTCCAAGACACTTTCTGTAATTTGTTAGTATTGGCAGTAAACTGAAACATGGAAGTCCTTGCAATACAATGCAAACACTAAAATTACTTGTACTGAGAATACCAGAAGTCGGGATACTAGCATTGAGGATACTAGCACTGCGGAATACCAGCACTAAAAATACTAATATTACGGATGCCAGCACTAGGAATAATGACGTTTACAATGTATGCCAAATAGTAGGAATCATGTGATTCGGTGCGAGTTATTCTTCAAAATTTAAGACACAAACGTAAGCCAAGCAGCCAAAATTTCCATTTCCAAGAAGGAAATCCTGCAACTCTCAAGTGTAAAAGACGACAATGAGCTGCGCGCAGAAAAAAATAACCGTAGCTTGTTCGAATTTTGATACATCAGAGGATTTTGTTGCAGGTGTCGTACTTTGTATTCTGGTGCTGACGCTGACGTTTTGAAGGTGACAGGAGGGAGCAGTAGGCTCTTCACACTCTTCTGTTTGCATTTACAACACAAAGACTCAGGAGGCAGTGATCCAACACGACGAACTGTCAGTAAATTTCTACATTTGAACGGACTGAAATATGGTCGTTCCTTTCGATGTAGAGCATTCCTTAAAATGTTTTGCTGTTCCTATAGAATGAATATCACACGGATGTGCTTTAATTTTTTTGCATCTTTGCTTCTCAAATACTAAATTAATGTTCTCTGTGAGGTTAAGTATCTTGCTAGCTTTACGATGAGGGAAAACAAACATTGGCAATCCAGATGAATGCAATAAAGCTCTCGTTTTCGCTGTTTTTACCAATGATTCAATACACGTACAGTTCAGTACAGGGATGTTAATTTCTGCCTAAGCAATAAAGCGCAGAACTCTCTCTCTCTCTACCGAGCAATTAACATTGCAGTTTACTGTGTGTGTCCTGAAAACAAAATTAGCCAACAATGTTGGTCAGGAATGCAGGACGATGCTGTAATGGAAGGAAAAATGATCACGAAGACGTGTTCTTATGGGGCTGGAAGCTGCTGCCATAAATTACCCTAGGATGTAATAAAAGTTACCTTATGAGGCAGCCAACCTCTTCAGTTCGACTAGATTGCGTCTCTTCACGGCTCCAGACCGTCATCTCTGCCGGCGTCATTAATTTCCCGAGTCAAATCTAATTATAAGCAATGGAGATGAAGTTCTACTACTGAATAATGACTTCAAAGTCGTCAAAAAAGTGTGTTCTTTTAGATTCACGTCGAGCTAATATTGTCGAGAAATTTTTTACGTCAACAGCCGGATTTTGTTTTGAAAATAGCGTGAACATTTTTGTAAAAATTAGCAAACTTTTGGGATTGCGCCACGAGTGATGGCGAAGCTTAGATTCAGGTAAATTTATAATGACTGTCGGAATTTAAAAAATACCTAATTTTATGAAGCATTTATAATCACAACAAGGGCATACTTATGTTTGATATTTTGTTAAAAACGTAGTGAAATTTTTTTTTTGTGAAACCGATGAACATGTTTTAAATATTCATCCATTAGAAAAATTGTGATGCATTGCAAAGGAAACATGAACACAGAATTGCGTAATGAGTTTGAAAATATATTTGATAAATCACTAATTTATTTTCCTCTAAGATTTGGGTTTTCAGTTTATACCTCATGGCCTTGTGAATGCCAAGAATCGTTTTATAAAAATTTCAATATCTTTCCCGTAAGTTTGCATAACTTGGGAAGCGCTTGAAATATTTCTGAAGTTTCGAGAAAACTAAAGACTTTTTCGACTGGATCGTTACTGGTAACTACAGATTACTGATAACTAGACATTTCCCGTGGAAATTCCACGATTTAGATTTTACTAATTTGAAATTATTATAGAGATGAATTCATTAAAGATTTACTTCGAGTTATTGTGTTTTAAATAAACACTTTATTAATGTATTCAGCACTTCCATTCTGTATCTTAACTACCGATTACATGGCCCAGATAGAACCAGCTTAAATTCCTTAGTTTAAAAGCGATAAAATTCAGAATTTATGAAGTATTATACATTTTCCAGTTTTACCCGTGGTACTATCAGAATTTGAATATTTTTTATTGATATATACAGAACTTCCATTTGAATCTTATCTACCGAAAACATGGCGGTGTAGGAAAGAAGGCTAATAAAGGAAAAAATAGAGTATTTTATGGTGATCCGGGTCTTTTGGCATCCAAATACAATGCTTATAATACATATACAGTGGTACGTCAACATACGAATGTCCTAACTTACAAATTATTTAACATACGAATGATCATTTCGTTTAGATTTCCGCCCATAGAAATCTGAACCAAAAAACATTCGTATGTTGGGTAGAAATCTGAACCAAATGACCATTCGTACGTTAAATAATTCGTAAGTTAGGACATTCGTATGTCAAGGTACCACTGTATCCCGTTCTGATTTCAGTTCAATAATTTTTCTTCAGTAATAGATGGGGAAAAATAGAACCGACACACACAGGTATACAGAGAGATACACGCATCATTGATATTTCATTGCTAAAGTCCACTCGCAATCACAGTATTGGTAATGGTATTGCTCACCATTGTTAGATACATCTAAAGATTCGTTTATTTAGAAAACAACAAGTAGGAGTAGCAAAGCTACTCTCTATATTCAAATAAACCTTTAAGTTTACCGTTAAACATGCAAATTGGTTTATATATCACTTCCGTTAAAAATGCATTAGTTTCTTTACAATAACAAATTAGTTTTTTTCATCATATTCCGCTATTTAATCATACACAGTTTGTTGCTTGCTTTCTTGCTTGGTTCCTTTCTTAAAACTTTAGTCTCTCTCTTAAAAATTTAGATAGGAGGAAATTTGAAAAGATTGTAAGCATTGTATTGTGGATACCGAAGGCACATCCATCAATCTTGAAACTCCTTCGCAAAGCCCGCTTCCACTGACAAATTATACGAAAAACTTCAGTAAAAAACACTTGAATTTTTACGTGCTAGCCTACTAGTTATACCGATGTTTCTTATATCGATTGGAAAACTGCCGTCATATTCCTCCTATGTTACCCGACAATTTTTTTGCCTGAGTTTCTAAGCTTCTGTGAATCCTAGCTACCAATGCGTTTTCTTATACGATCTCCAACAAGCGATGTAAACGCTTACTTGATTCCAGTTTGTTACGATGCATCACTTTCCTTGGATCTCATCCCGGTTGTTTGCATCTTCCCATTGCGTCGCGACGTCGGTGGAGCCTTGAGAAGCAGAAGCAGGCGATGCTGTTTGGGCGATGCCCCGATAATTTATGTAGAAGGGGCAACTCATTAAGCTTAATCGGACCCTCGAGTTTGCTCTCCGGTTAAATGAGATCACTGAATTACCGACACCGAACTCTAATGACGCTCGATGGGAGCTTGCCAAACCTAAGCGTGCGTCGTTTGTCAATTAACTTCTTTGATTTCAAGACTCTGTTCTTGATATTAATTGACAGTTACCATTAACTTTGGAGGTCATATTTGAGACGTACTTATAGCATTCAACATACTAGTAGTCAGTCGTTTACTAGAACTGTTTTTCTTCCTGAAAATTGTACCTTACGAAAAAAAGTTAACTTTTCAGCACACAGTTCGGTCAGTTTAGATAAGCTATCAGCAGGTTCAAAGCTCCTGATGAACGCATTTGTTTTTCGACGTATGTAAACGCAAACAGTAATTCATGATCAGTAGAAATGGGAGAGCTAATTGAAAAAAAAAATTACGAACGCTTGTAGGTCTTCAGCAATCACAATACTTATTAAATTTGGTCTATCAAAAAGACTTTTTAACCAGTCAATCTCTTCATTCATTTTATCAATTGCATCAATCTTTCAGCCTCATAGTCAGGTAACCTGGTTAATGAACCGAACCCTAGTAGATTAGTGAGAATATGTGTTTTTGATTTTATCCTTCCATATCGCAGTTTCTTTGCCATCTAATTTTATTTCAACAAGCATACTTTTATCAATTGCAGAAATAAAAATATTTTTTCCTTATCATGTTAAAGTCCTTCATTAACTTTATAGTTTGAGTAAATAGGTTGCATCAAACATTCTGCAGAATATGAACAGCTTAATAACGTCATAAAACCTCGCTTAGCAAGATCGTAAGTGATACTTGCTAGCTCAATGATCAGCCTCTCTGCCCAACATTGACACCGCTATTCATCTTGTCAACAAACAAGTTAATCGTCCGCCATGATAGATGTTAAGAGCTGTCAGAACAAGCTTTATTGTGTCTTTCCCCAGCATCTTGTTTACGCCGTTAAAGAACCTCACGCACAATCACAACGTTCATCAAAATATACTAAACTGTACACAATTTCAGTGTTTATTTACGAGCGCAGAATGCAATTAATACGCAAGGTAATGAGATCTAATTAGTGCAATGACGATTTTTATTCAAATTCCGACATCAGGGTTTCCATCCGCGCCCTTAGACATGCTCGACTTTGTCAGGCCTTAATTGCCGAGCAACTAATTTATTCCCAGAGATGTACTTGAGTTTGAGTCAGACCTAGTTGTTATTGAAGTTAATGTTGCTATCTCAGCTGAGTGTAAATTGTTGCTGATGTTCTTGTTATCATTACAATAGGGTCTATACGTATTGTTATTGATGTTAGGGGTGTCATCGTAGTGGTACCTAAAAATATAGTCATTGATGTCATTTATGAAATTCGATTTATGTCAAAATAGTAGTTAATATTCTTACAATCATTTCAGTTGAATCTATCATTAATTTAAATGTTAACTTGCAGTTATGTACAAATAACAACGTTATTGCTATGTGTAGTTGTCTTAACTGTTTCTAAAGGGATTGTGACTAGTACAGTGGGATGAAAATCATTCGTACATTTCATTGGTAACAAACAGTTAATAGTTATTTATGCTTTGTGAGACCGAAATCATTATTATGGTATTTGATAAATTATCATCACAACATTCAATATTATTATTTTTTGAATATAAGTATTCGTTAAACAATCCAAGGCAGTGTGGGAGGAGCAGAATGCTGGTGTACAAGTTGTGTATTCTCAGGTGTATTGTATACCGGAGATAATAAGTGGTTCATCCTATGCAGCAGATGAGAAATTATCCATGAGTTCCAGATGAAACAACAAAAATAGCAACATAGAACAAAATTTTGAGAAATTTTAAATCCATAACCAAAAAGATCCGCATTTGCCTTCCTGCATTCAGATTCAAAGGAAACTAAAATTTCGTTGTTAGCTCAAAACTTCGTTATTTCCTTCTCGAACACTTTTTGTTCACTTTCCTCTGATCCCATGCAAGGAAGATCACTTGCAGAGAGGACCCCTTCAACAGCTTTATTTTTTACCAGTTTTGAGTTCCCTGGAGTTTGCACGACGAAGACCATCACTTCTGCTGCAAAACGCCAGATATTTTTTGCTTCTTGACTTTAATTCTGAAGCGACATTGAGACGTTATGTCAAGTGTGTGACGTAAACAGTAAGCGAAACTTATGACAATCAAAAGTGTTTCGCTATTGCTGATACAAGTAAGTCAAATCTAGTATCAATTACAGAACTTGGCTCTAAGCAATAACAAGTGCTTGGTTCGTATGAAGACAATCTAGTACTTGTATGAGTACAATCTTATCTTGTAAAGGCAATCTTGTCATCGTATGAAAGCAATCGCAAATTAAGTCGTCGTCCTCGGCCACTCAAGAATATTCCACACCGACTGCACAAATCATTTGTGAATTGAGCAAGAAGTTTAGGTCATATCGTTTCACGATGTATGTTTATATGGTTCATATTAAACTCTTTGGTCAGTTCTATAGTTGTACTATTAGGGTTTTCATCAATGATAGCCTGCCACTCTTCAAAATTGAGTCCTTTAGCGCGTCCTTTTCTCGGTTCGTCCTCCAGACTGAAGACATATTTTTTGAAACTTGAAAACCATCTTTTACAAGTTTTTTCATTCACCACATCATTTCCATAAGTGTTTTTGAGGAAAATTGCTGCTGAAATTACTGTATTGCCCTCTTGAAACTCACACAGTAAAATATGCTTAATGTATTTTTTACTTGGAGTATACATTTTGATCAACAGTAGTTATTCATCAGAATGATTCTTACAAAATCTAAAGGAAAAAAAATAGTTTAGTGATTTAGATTGCTACACATGCACCATTTATAAGTCTAATTGATGTAATTATGCCCTAAATATATAACTCAAATAACGGGCACAAGCTTCGTTACAACCTGATTGTTGTTGTACAATGCTGTACAATTATAATAGATGCACTCACGGTGCTTTAGTACGTCGGGTTACACAGGGAATAAAGAATTTATCTTCTGTAAAGCTGGCCTCAATTTTCACAATAAATGTTGTCAGCAGTACTTATATTCTGTGAATGTTATCCTAGGTAATGTATTTTTAAATTCCCGTTGGGTGGATACAGATTATAATGAATACATAGGATGAGTTGATATTAAATCTACGGTGTAAACTATCCTATTCTTTTTCTGGAGTCGCATTTTTATAATTTTAAAACTAGTAATCCCGCCTGCGCGTTTTGATGTTGACTTGGTTGTATTAGTTGAGCATTAAAGAACGTGCCGAGGCTTGAAATGACGTTTTCATGTCTCGAGTTCAACATGATTTTCTATTTAGCTTTAATGAATTCTCGCTTTTTTGAAAGTATCTTTAATTCACTTCAGAAATATTCCTGCATAGCTCCATGGCCGAGCAAATAACTATAATGACATCATGGAACTGTTAAGGCAGTCAAGTTCATTTTAAATTCCATAGTTAGATGAGATTAAATAGATAAACTTGAACACACGGCAGCTTTGTCATCCGAATGAGAACTTGCAATGGAATCAGGGAGCCCTCCAAAAGGCTGGACCAAATCCATTCTAAATTCCAGAGCTGCAACCATCAATCATTGGCTGGTCTGATCCATAATACGCGTCTGTTCAAGCCTCCACAAGCAGCAACATTGATTAAGTCCGTCTGAGTAAAAATATTCCCTTGCTAAATCATGCGTCGCCTTCCGGACAGTAACGAAAGACAATGACAATGCAGAAAGATGATAATGTAGAAAGACAATGACAATGTATGAAGACAAAGCGGTAGGAAAGGAATTTTGAATTTCAGCAAAGGAACGAGGTGGGTGTGTAGAAACGTGTGTCGAAAAATACTTTGCACCTCGAGCAGGTGTATCATTAAGTTGAATGTGTGTGCAAAATGTATATTTGCAATATACATATGAACATTTTCAATGAATGTCTGAGGCAGCGCACATCAATAAGAAGCAAGATGGGAGGAACGGAGGTCATAAAACTACCTCAAATGCTGTCTTTTATTCATAATCACCTTCACGTGTGCGTCAATTTCCAGTGTGAAGCTTAACCTTCTCATGCTTAGCATGCAACATCTGACTCTAATTTGCCCGTTTTTTCTCATCTCCTTCACGTCCGTATTAGACGCATGCACAGACGTAGGAGAAATGTCGTTAAATAATGGTCTTTGTACTACCTTTAGTCACTATCAAGTTTTGATATCAATATATCAATGGAATTTTCTGTACCAATAAATAAATACAAGCAGGATGGTCAGTAAGTGTTTCCATTATACATGGACGACTCTGTATTTCCGAAAACCAGCTTCTGAAAAATGACTAGTAACTTTGTGTAAATAACTCAAATTGACGAAAATCTTATGCTTTATTATCCTTAAGCCATTTTACTAACACATTTCTAGCTCAAGTCCAATAGTTTTGAATGAAAATGTGTAGGACGGGAATCTTACCATCAATTACTTTTTAAAGATGCAAATTCCAACGTGCAATTGATCCCCACTGAAATTATTCTGCAATTTGCGTTCATTATTTGGATTATTTTAGCACTCTCTTAATGAAAAGGGATTAAATTTTTCGTTCCATACAGCCATACGAATGTTCGACATATAATACCGTAACTTTGCCTGAAACGAAGTTGAAAAGTATAGACTTACACTTCTAATTCCTTTAGCTTCTCTGGGCACCAAATGCTGGTATCTATTTGGATTCCTAGCCTTTCATTGCTTAGGAACTAAGAAAACTCCGACACCAACTTCTTGGATCCCCGATGCTTTGGGGAGCATTGATTACATTGCGGCTGTAAGTTCAACTCGCTTGTTAGAGAAACCCAACTTTAACCTTAAACTTTAACTGAAAGTTCGTTCTGAACACCCAAAACCGTTGTCTGCTGCTCAGGTTGGTCGTTCTGTGTACGGAGTTTGACTGCTGTTGAGATTTCCTTCTGCTTTCGTAAAAAGAATTACGAATTTTCTTCCCTCGAGCCGTGAGAGGAACTACACAGAGTAGTTGCAGGAATGGATCATTTTATTTCTCTAGGAAACTTCAGGGAAAGTGAGTCTGTCAAAGACTAATGAAGAACGTTAGCAGAAGAATAAGTTACGAGAAAATTCACCATCAAACATGCGATTATCTTCTGCTGCAGCAGTAATATTTCTTTGCAATCTCTTTTGATACTATTCAGTGTGAGAGATGCATTGAATTTGTGTCAGCCATTGAAGGCTGGAGCATTTCCTTTGATACTAAATTCAATCCTTTCAAAAAAATTGTTGAGCCTCTAACGCCTAAGCTCTGTCAACACATTTTTTTGTTGGCTGATTTTGAAAGCTGCTACTCTACAGTGTTTGTTGACCTAATCATTTGCTCTCCTGCACAGGGAGAGTTTTTTCAATGGATTCAGTCAATAAAATTCTGTTTGTTGAACATGCCCTGTTTATGATAGAAGTTCTTTTAAGAAGACAACATGAAACTATAGACGTAGCTCAATCTGTAGAGATTCTCCAGAAAAATGTCAAAAATATATTATTTTAGACAGCAGTAATGAACTACAAATATTGTATTTTACGAAGCATAGTCTGCATCTAAGAAAAAAGATCAACGTATTTTAGCGCCGTAATCAATAGCACAGAACAACAACTCCGTAAGTCAATCTCGAATGACAAATTGAACGAAAGGATTACTTAATTGTGAACACTTTTTTCTTGTTTTTAACATTGAAAGTGCAATGCTGTAGGAAATCGCGTCAATAACATTGTTTGTCACGGCAGTTGCTGTGATTGACAAATCCCATGTGTAAAAATATGCTTATTATTCAACCTATCATTCAATAAGTTTGTATGCACACATTTCCGAGTGCAAAAATGTTTTTTACGCTAAAATTAAGGCTGAACCAGTTTTTAGTATACATTTCATCTTATGTTCACTCAATACTTACACAAAAATAAATACATTATCTAGTAAAATTCAGTAATCGGTAGATGCAGGTATGAAAATAGATTACTATAAATTCCTAACTGTACCTAATACTTCTATGTTAGGAACATTATAGTAATATTAGTAGACTGTTTATGCATTTATATATTTTAAATCTCTAATTCAGAAGAAAATAGCAGTGCGTAGAATAAATTCATTTTGCAGATATTAAGTGGAACTAAATAAAAATCTCAACAATAAGGCAAACGTCGAAGTATTTTCCATATATCAATAACTTGCTCAGGGATTTTTTTTGAGCGACTGAGGATGCCTACGGGCCTCTAAATTTCAAACTTTTTAAGTTCAAAATTGAACATTTTTTCCCCGTTAAACCTAGTTATCTGGTTCAATGTGGTTGTTCGCCTACCAATAAAAACATATTTTCCTTGAAGAAATGCTTATTCTTTGACTCTTGCATTTTATTGAGCTCTTGAGAAGAACACAATGGGTCGCCCGATGAAGAGAAACTCAATTTTCCGGCCTTTGAGACCCAGAAACATCCTCAATATATGGAGAGCAGTCGACCCACTCCACTCCTAAACCCTGCTGGATGGCCTTGGTTTATTTCAAGAAACTCGTACGTCAAGCCTTTCAGAAAGGTTCAATTGGCACGGCAATCGTGCCCAGACTACAAAAAGCTGTTCAGTTTGGACAATAAATTTGAGGTGAAGTTGTCTTCGCTCGGCAGATTGGTTCTGCTGACGACATTTGATGAGCTCGTAGCCGAGATGCCAATCTCAAGAGTCATGCCAGAAAAATTATTTGATGTGTATCCATTGGGAAGATTCAGTGCGAACAGTCAACGATCTATTGAGAATCTGCCACTGACGAGTCTTTTCTTCAGAAGTCAAACAGGAATTCTATCAGAGGATTAAGTAATGAAAACTTTTGCAATTGACAGTATTGGTTTACAGAAACACTGTGTCAACCGCAAACTTATTTATTTAGTGATGAACCAGGAAAAAATGAAAAAATTATTCTGCTAACGTATCACATGTACATAACATTAAAAAATATTTTGGTTGAGTTTTTGAAACTTTAGTTACCTTACTCGTACTTTGGAAAACCAGAAGAAAGTATGTGACGTGAGACGTCAAAGCAAACATAAGATAATGTTATGAGCAACCAAACATTAACACCAATAACAAATGAGGCTCGCCATTACTCAGCAATGAAAACTAACTCGTTTTTAACACAGCGAGAGATTGCATCTTCGAATCAAAATGTTGATGACTGTGATTTCGAACCTGAAACTCAAGATTGGACTCCTAACACTGACATTGTTGTGAGTAAAAAAGTTTCATAGTCGGAAATTTGAAAGTTGAATTTCTTGAGAATATATTATACAGATTGTACAAAAGCGTTCGATAATGTAGAAATAAGTTGTAGTAATAACTTGTAGTAATGACACTGCTTCTCATGTACAAGATAACAATGAGGATATTCTATTCATTCGGACGAGCAGCATTTGTGTTCGTGGTGTACCTTCAAAAACAATGACGTGCAATTTAGGGAATATAATAAAAGAAAAATTCTGAGCGTAACCTCTAATTCTAAATAATACAAAAGAAATAGAATAATATTTTTGAGCCATAGGAGAGAAAGTGAACGAGAAAATGGAATTCAACAAGGTAGGTCATTGTGGTTACACTCACAGCTGCACTCTGGTGAGTCAGAGGCACTGATGAAAAAACTATCGACAATATATGTTTCGTTCGAAACTTGCTAAAATTTTAGAGAAAAAATAATGATTGAAATGAATGTAAATAAAAATTTCTCGAAATTCATTTCCTAATAATAGAAAAAAGTTAATAACTGAATTTTTTCGACTAAAGTCGTAGGCATTGCAACGCGATGCGTAAATCGGCCGATGAGAACTTTAAAAATTTCGAGTGAAAAAATCAAAATAGAAATACATAAGATTAATTAAGAGAAATGGAAATAAATTTCCTAACTATACGAATGAATTTAAGAAATGAATCATTTTAACTAAACTCGTTAGTATTGAAGCTCTGGCATACATAAGTCGTGTAGAAATGTTTTCTTTAGATAAGTAGTGGCACGTGCATTTCAGAGCTACATTTGGTAGCGATCTTATGAGCAAAGCAAGCTCAAAAAACATTGATACAAGCTAGTCAAATAAAATGTTTTGAAATTAGATGTATATACGTATATTTAACTATTTAAATATCTAAATGATTAAATTCATTTCAGTTTCGATAAAAAAAATGTTTAGAGGCCTTTGTTCGATCGCGATAGCAATTTGTATTTCTAAAGCCAAAAGAAGATGCAATTGTCAAGACATTCAAAGCATTTCTAAATCGGAATCTAGAATGCCTATCAATATTTATTGAATAGACTCACCCTCAAAAGAATATTGTTCCCTTGCAATGCTGACCGAGCACACGGTGATATAGCGGAGTTGCCGCTAGCTGTTCTGAAGGAAAATCGTATGCATTGCGATGCTACCCAGCGACTGATGAATATTCCGGAAGAGCAGGAGAGCTCTTGTTCAATATGAAATGCGGCTGATTCGCTCTGAACGTTGATGCTGTCTGTCTGAGTGGAACGGCAAATGTTAAATGTTCGAGTTTAAGTGTCGATTTGTGTTCGAAAATATTTGTGAGCTACAGTTTAAGGATATCATCTGTTGACTTTCAATATAAGAATAGACAACAGATAGTCTACATTTCGCCAACAAAAGATGTTCATATTTGTATATTATCCCTCCTTTTCCTTAAATCTGCTATATTAAACGAAACTCTACTTATCATTCGCTTATAATATTAGACTATGCATAGTCTCATGTACTTCAGACTTATTCATGAAAAAGGTAATGGCTTACATAACTTTTCATTCTTTTGAGGTTCATGATTTCAAGTTAATAATGCACTAGGATAAACTATTTTTTCGTACAACTCAAAACACATATAATCCTTAAATGTTTTCACCATCTCATAACTCCAATAAAATATTTATTTATTCTATTTGATACATAATTTTAATATTCAATCTACACACAGTAATCAGTACCCTGTTGTTAACTGATGTTATTTATTAAGCTTTGTTTCCTTTCAGCCTGAGCTTACAAATAATTGTACTTTGACTTCATATTCTAGAAATGAGTGAACACAGAGTGGCAAAAACAGTTTCCATAACCTGGCAAGTTTCCATAATCTGCCAAGTTTCCATAATCTGGCAAGTTTCCACAATCTGCCAAGTTTTCATAACTTGACAAGTTTCCATAACCTGCCAAGTTTCCATAATCTGGCTAATCTCCGTAATCTGCCAAGTTTTCATAACCTGGCAAGTTTCCATAATCTGGCACGTTTCCATAATCTGGCAAGTTTCCATAACCTACAAGTTTCTATAACTTAGCAAGACAAGATCGTTCCTAAGCACATCTGCAGCATAACTTTTGTCTCTGGTTAGTCTGCCTTTGGCCCCCATCTTCTCTCGATGTGAGCTTAAGTTTCTAAAGCAAGACACACAACAAAGCTCATCGTCTGAACCAATGTAAGAGGATTCAGGCCTAACATATAAGAGCCTCTGCAAAAAGTTCCAAAGAAAATGGTTCATTAGTGCGGTGTACTTTTGGTTTGCAATTGTGTGTAAGAATTGGTTTGCCAATAATGGAGGTTTAGAATCATTATTGTACTAGCATTGAAAATTTGTACTCAGTGTAGAGATTTATTGCAGGTAATTTTCAGAATCGAACAAAATGAAGTAATGCAGAATATTCCAGGAATAGAAACACGAATAGAATAGAATAGAATGCTGGACGAAGACAACTCAGAAAAAAAGGTAATGACAGACGAGTATATCGAAAATACTTAATTTTAAAGTTTAGAGCCTTGGCTAATATTCAACAAAATATTTACAAATACCAGAGAAAAATATTTGTTTCTAAATTAGATAAAGAAAATGTTTGTTAAAATATGAGACAAAACGCAGAGCACATTTAAATTCTTAACATAATATTTAGAAAGTATTCAATAAAAAGTATGTTCATAACTGTGAAAAACCTTATACTCGTATGCCGTATACCTTATACTTAGGTATACCTTACTATGCCTTATACCTTATTTCTAAGGCATATCTTCCTATGCCTTAAACCTAATAAGATAAATTCTTCCATTCTCTAAAGAAGTATCTAGAGGCTCGTAGCGTTTAATGTGGAAACTAGAATTTATATTAAAAAACGTGGGATGAATTGTGATTAGTTAAACTGAAATTGAAAATCAAATTAATTTCGGACAGATGAGTTCAGGTGCATCTTCGGAACATCTATTGCGGACAACTGATGAATATCCGCATGTCTGCTGAAGCACGGAAGATTCAGCCGGTCATTTGTTTGTGTCACGGTGGAGGCTGAGGTTCAATGCACGATAGTGAAGTCTGAACTAAAAAACTTGACGTACTTTTAGGCGTGACTGAACGTACTTAATCGAAGTGTTGCTGAGAAAATTGTGTTCAAGAGCATGTCATTTTATGCAGTATTCACGGTGAGTTACTAATTGTGTTGTAGTGAACCATTCAGATAGAGTAAACTGGTTTTTCGTGTTACGTTTGGGGTAGGAAATTGGTTATTTCTTGACGTATTGTAAAAATTGTATTCCTTTCGATAGGGTGCTAATTAGTTAATAGAAAGTGTCAATTATTTGTCTAATATGGCGAGTTAAAAAAATGACTCCACATGCATTTTAATCTTTTTTCTGCAGAGTGTGATGGGAGCTTACAAATGGAATGTCTGAAAAACTTAAATCATAAGGTACGAGCTTTTATCAAAGTATTTCGTAAAAAATGTTTTTACAAACTGCCTGGTAAAGTTTTTTATGCATCATCCACAACTTAATCAAACAAAGAGCTGTAGACTAATCTCAATGCTGCTACAGTTTCCTAGTTAAAGTTTACAAAGGTTTCCGTAGGCGCAGTCGTAATCTAAATTACTACTACCCTAACCTAAACGAAGACCTCTGTGTTGTTCCCTAACCTAAACGAAGACCTTCTCTGTGTTGTTCCCTAACCTAAACGAAGACCTTCTCTGTGTTGTTCCCTAACCTAAACGAAGACCTTCTCTGTGTTGTTCCCTAACCTAAACGAAGACCTCTGTGTTGTTCCCTAACCTAAGCTAAGACCTCCGTCATGCTGCTCAATAACCTAAGCCAAGACCGCCGCCATGTTGTTTTTATAACCTAAGCTAAGACCGACGCCATGTTGCTCTACAACCTAAGCTAAGACCGCCGCCATGTTGCTCTATAACCTAAGCTAAGACCGCCGCCATGTTGCTCTATAACCTAAGCTAAGACCACCGCC
>VCRD01001866.1:4501-19964 GCA_006783055.1 Trinorchestia longiramus
CACATTCAGTTATGCACCACACGTGACCGTGTCGCTGAATTTACTTAATTCTCTAACATCGCTTTTCTAGGATGTTCAAATATTAGCTCAACTGCTTTTCAGTCACGCTCATACGGCACTATCGATCGCGCTCAGGAGATTTAAAAGTGTGTCCCTATTATTCCTCGATAGCCATCAGTGTCAACTTGATAGATCTCCTTCGGTATAGTTAAGCGCCGTATAAAAAAACTACATATTTTTTCCGTTACTGATGATACGTAACGGATAGATCTTTCGATCTCGAACGAGGGAGGTAATGTAGCATGACCTGCTACCCCTTTAAAGGTTATAAAATTACAAATATTAAAATAACCTTCATTTTTAGTAATAAAAATAGGACTAAACTTCGAGTAATTTTTACAAACTTTTTACAAATAAAACATGCACATTTAGTGCACGTTATTGTAATAATATTTATATTAAGTAACGGTAGGCAGAGAGTATTTCCAATCAGAACTTTTTCTGGCAACATTCTCACGCTCGTTATCGAGAAATAGCTCTCCCAGCTCCCAGCAACGCCACTCGTGAACATCATCATGTGACGTTAGGTTAGAATTCCCTGAATTTGGGGACCGTCTACCACCCACTCGCTGTGAAACCACTCACACACCTGCCTATAACAAGCCACTTACTTACCTACCTACTACACTATACTATACCCGCTGCACTCGTACACTTATACGCCACATACTGCACCTACTGTACTCGCTGTACTCGTGCAACATCTCAAGCCACAGTCGCTATAGCTCTGGACTGGCCATTCATCCCTGAAGCTGGACTCGCCTAACCATCATCTGGACGCTCTGGACTGGCTCAATCATCCCAAGATATCCCAAGCTATTTCTCGTGCCAACTTCATGAATACCAAACTGAGTTCCTGTGATGAGTGTTGAATGTTTAAATGTTCCACCTTGAATGTGTTCGACTTTAGTATGTTTAAGGTTACTGTGTAACGCTGTGATGTAACACAGTTCGCTCTTGTACGCTCTTGTAACAGAATGCGTTTAGAGTCAGCTAGTGGTAGAGAACCACTTTATCAGCGCGTTCTCTGGTTTCGGTCCCATTCTTGTGCCTGCCGTTGCCATGGAGACATTGGTGTCTGTACTATAACCAAACTGTGTTCACTGAAATAAACCTGGTTAGCGTAATCACACTCCTGTGATTTTTCTAACCTTCTAACAATGAGTTCTTTTATTCTCCTTGAGTAAAGTCACACGGGCAGATAGATTAGGTTTCGTTAAAGTTGGTTGTTTAAAATCCCCCAAGCACAACCAAACTTTACAGGTAAGTCTGTAGTTTGCACGATTTTAAATGACTATGTATCAGCCCGACAATCGTAGCAAAGTTGCACGTAAACCTTGACGTCTGTGCGCAGGGATGCCCTAACACAATGTCAGCAATCAAACACAGTGTTCGATAGATTTTTGAATGTGATTTAACATGGTTATTAGCTGCTCCATGATAGATTGATTACGGCAGCTATGAAAAATTATGACCCTGAAATGTTTAATTGCAAGCATTAAGGAACAGATAACGGTTTTTTAAATCTAAAGCCGACTATAGGCGTACCAGTAGCAGTTTCAGATTATTATTCCAATACCCGTTCATTTACTTGAAATAGTACATATAATATAGGGTTGAGGATGCTGGTAATAAATGGCTCTCAATCCATTAAGTAAAATATTTGCGACTAGTACATTGAGAGGAGGTTTAGCATTAGGCTGAGATGGCACATTAGGTACAATTGAGTAATGCTCCATCTTAAAAATTTGCTAAATTTTTTCTGTTAATTAAATTTATGATAGTAAAAATATTTTTTTTATATATATAGAGGGTTGAAACAAAAATTATTTTGCCTGAAGCAGCAAAAATATTATTCTACCGCCCACTCATTGTAAGAGAAATGATTAGCCACAGCAGCCACCGTGGTCGAGTGGTCTGCGGCCCGTGTTCTGTATCGGGTCTCTGCTTCAAGTAGAAAGACCACGGGTTCGAACCCAGCCATGGACACGAGTTATTTCTCGTACGCCGCGCCGTGCACTCAACCCGCTAAGCACTCAACTCCCCGCCCATCAACCTCCCGGGATCGTCGCACGGAGCTCACCATCACCCTTACTCTTAGAATGTTAACCTTAAGAATTTGAAAAACCAATGTACTAATGTCTATGTACTGTGTACTCGATTGGAAATAAAGATTGTTTGTTTGTTTGTTTGTTTGTTTGTTTGACAAAATTATGAAACGCCTACTGAAATCCCTCTCCAAATACTACTCATGCGGATCTACCCTTACACAGTTAAGAATTGCACAAGTTCTCAAATTAACCTCGAGCAGGGCACAGGCAGATTTCTTTAAAAAATTTGGTCACTCTGGGGTCACCAATGTAAAGTTTGGTTGTGCTTGGGGGATTTTAAGCAACCAACTTTAACAAAACCTAATCTATCTGCCCGTGTGGCCTTACTGAAGGAGAATAAAAGAACTCATCACAGGAACTCAGCTTGGTATTCAAGAAGTTGGCACGAGAAATAGCTTGAGGATCTTCTTGGGATGATTGAGCCAGTCCAGAGCGTCCAGATGATGGTTAGGCCAGTCCAGCTTCAGGGATGAATGGCCAGTCGAGAGCTATAGCGACTGTGGCTTGAAGCTTGCGCGAGTACAGCGAGTACAGTAGGTGCAGTATGTAGCGTATAAGTGTACGAGTGCAGCGGGTATAGTATAGTATAGTAGGTAGGTAAGTAAGTGGCTTGTGATAGGGTGGTAGACGGTCCCCCAAATTCTGCACGTAACGTGAAGTGACGAGTACATATACACGGATCATAACCACATCACAAGTCCCATTGATAATTCTCAAAATATGCCAGGATAAAGTGCAGAAGGCAGCATTTGTTCAGGAAGTATCAGCAACCAACTCACCATTTAATCAAGTTCTTGATTTCACATTCTTACAGTGAGGTAGGAGTTTATTAAATTGATTTCATGAGTTATTGATAGAAGCAGAAATAATTAAATTATATCCTTGGCATAAGTCTTAAGAATTTGCATTGGGTTTTTTAGAAACCAATTTTAGCAACATGAATCAGGAAAATTGACATTAGATAAAAGGTTCATTCTTAGCCTTTCAATATTCATAAATCTGAATTAAGTAATGACCACAAAATAATTGAGTTTAGACCTTCAAAGAAGTAGCTTTTAGGTCTGTAAAAATATTAATGTAGAGTTTTTTCCACATATAAATGAAACACACAATAATTCTTAAGGTGACAAAATTAGGGATAAATGCTATAAGCTAAATCCCAATTTTGCATCAACTAGTCAACAGAGTCTGGTCTTTCTAGTCAACAGAGTCTGGTCTTTCTAGTCAACAGAGTCTGGTCTTTCTAGTCAACAGAGTCTGGTTTTCTAGTCAACAGAGTCTGGTTTTCTAGTCAACAGAGTCTGGTTTTAGTTTTAAAGTTATTGTTATAATTATTATGACAATCTCTAGTGAGATTAATGAGATAAATGCTAACTTATATTAATGAGATAAATGCTAACTTATATTTTAACGTGCTATTACAGAGATATGAATGGTACATTGAGTGATACCGTTCATGCTACATTATCTCGGTTTTCTAATCTCTAGAAACAATTCCTAACACTTGACTTTGCGCTAATAATTCACGGTGCAGAAACAAACACTTGAAGAATCTAAACATACACTGAAGAACACTGATACACTGGCAAGTTAAACACAAAAATTAAGACAAGTTTAAAAATACTTATGACATAGTATGCTCACCAGGGAATTTTAACCTAACGTCACATGATGATGTTCACGAGTGGCGTTGCTGGGAGAGCTACGTTTAGATAACAAGCGTGAGAGTGTTGCCAGAAAAAAGTTTTGATTGGAAATACTCTCTGGCTAACGTTACTTAATAGAAATATTATTACAATAACGTGCAATAAATATGCATGTTTTAATTGTAAAGAATTGGTAAAAATCACTCGAAGTTTAGTCTTATTTTTATTACTAAAAATGGGGAAGATTTTAATACTTGTTATTTTATAACCTTTAAAGGGGTAGCAGGTCATGCTACACATCTGTAACCCTTATAAGACAATCACCGTCATGGAATTCCTACACTATTTTGGATAACTATTACCTACCCATATTTTGGTGGGAAATTTTAATGCCCACAATCCACTGGGAGAATCAGCTGAGCCACCAACGATCACCGGAAGAAACCTAAAGCAAATCCTACACAATAATCCTGGTCTTGTCCTTCTTACTCCTCCTTCCCTGCCCACTTACTTTAATGTCTATCAAAATTCCTTCTGTACTCTTGATCTTACCTTTCTCTCAGCTGCTTACCTTTCTCATGGAACCCTCATTAGTTAGATATCGGTTTCGCCCATCCTGGAAATTTAGTAGTGGGAAGTGGGTAAACTGGTCTGCTGCACTGCAACAACCAGAAATGCCCGATATATTAGATATAAAACAGGGTTTTGATGAGTTCAGGAAAAACTTGATCTCGGCCAGCTCTCAAACTTTTGAACAGACAAAGGAATACAGATCACCCCGGTATAATAAAACGTGATGATTCCCTAGATGTACAGAAGCAGTGGAAGCAAAACGATAAGCAAAAAGAACAATAATCTCCCAGCCTTTAAACACTAATTTAATAAAATTTAAACGTTGGCAAGCAACAGTTAAGGTTGAAGTTAAAATTGCCAAGAAGGACTCTTGGGTTAATTTCCGTAATAAAATTAATTCTAAAATACCAATATTCTTGGTATGGAGGCAAATAAAACGTTTACAAGCCCCTTTTGCTAAAAAAGCACAGCCCTTCATTTCACTTGACTCCATTATAATAGACTCAGGCTCAAACTCAAAACCCAGTGCGCTGGCTGACCATTTTGAAAATAAACCTTGGTTCCCCACCTCTAACCCTTTTCCCTCGATTTGTTTTGCTTCCACTTACAGTCGCCTTCAGCTGTCCAGTTCAGTTCCCTTTAAATGAACCATTTACGGCAGGTAAATTAGAAGTCTGGCTTCCCTGAGGAACATTGCTCCTGAATTGGACCATGTGTGCAATGAACCCCTGAAAAATTTACCAGATAGTTATAAAAGTTGGCTTCTCAACTTGTGCAATAGCAGTCTTAGTTCGGGTATCATCCCAAGGTCATGGCAGCTTGTTATAATTATTACCATACCTGAACCTTCTAAACCTTTAACTGCTGTTGAATACTTCCGCCCTATATCCTTGCTCTCTTACCTCCTAAAACTGATGAAACGTATGATAGCCCAGTGCCTTACCTTTTATTTGGAACAAAATGAATCCTTTAGAAATTCACAGGGGGGATTTAGACAGCGGCTGGCGGCAGTCGATCAGGTTGCTCGTCTGGAGGCCGCTATTCGCTCAGTAATTGCCGGGGGGAAATATTATTGTCTCTATGTGGATTTGACCGACACTTTTAACTCAATCTGGCCCGCAAAAGTTCCTTACAAACTGAGTTTGTATGGAGTGCGGGGGCCAATTCTGCGACAGTTGCACTCTTACCTAACTAACTGCGCTTTTCAAGTCTACTTTAAGGGCTTTCACTCCCCAATAAGAAGAGTTAAAGGCGGTGTTCGACAGGGTGGCATATTGTCCCTATGCTTTTTGCCTAATGAAGTCGGATATTTCAATTCAACCAGGGGTGCACTTGTGTGAATATACAGATGACCTAACTTTTTTACAGCACATGAAAACCTGCATGTAGTAATCAACAAACTTCAAATGCAAATGGACCCCCTTTATAAATGGTCGTAACAGTGAAGTCTTAAAATCAATTGTACAAAAAACAAAGACCATGTGCTTCACTAATAGAAGAACCACTCCACTCCCTATTTTCTTGTGCAGACAACCTCTAATTTTTGAACAAAAATATAAATATCTTGGAGTTATTTTGATGCCCCCCTATGATGGGAACTTCAAATAGATTACTTGAAACAAACCTCCATCCCAAGTCTTAATCTACTGCAATCGATATCGCTGGTCTACAATATTTTTAAGGTCTAACTAAGGACTACTATAACCAGGACGTACACCGCCATGGAGCTGACTACGGTAGCGGAGGCCAGTTCACTGAGCTCAGTCACAGTGCGAACATTGTTGTAGTTTGTCGCTCGGTTTGAATCGGACATTGTTGTTTATTTCGAGGCACATTGCTGCATTTCTAAGTAGATAGTGTTTGTTTACAAAGTTTACGGCTAATTATATGTATTAAAAATGCCGAACAAGTGTGAGGTTGTGTGAACAAGTGAAATCTCTCCCAGTATCTTCAATGTGCCTGCTTCATGTCTGCCATCTCCAAAACCTGCATCTCGCCCGGCGAAAGTGGAAGACCAACAACTGAGGTATTTTCTTCAGAAGGATAAGATTACTTCATTTGATGCTTTCAAACCTGAACGTAACCTGCAGAAGCAGTACAAGAACTTGATTATTTCAAGATCGAAAGAAAGGCTTGTGTGTTTGTTCATGACCGACAACTTCAGTGAGTGCAGCCCGTTTGTGATTGTCGAAAACAAGCCCACTTTGTGTTCCCCACTAACGCTCAGTGCGTTCAAGAACGGCATTAGTGTACCACTGTTTAAGATACATCATCCCAACAATGGTTTGAGATCGTATACGCAGTCCAACGAAACTGTGCGCTTGGCAATGAACTATGTATGACATACCGTTTGACAAAACGATCCAAAATGTTGTCACCCTTCAAGCTCACACGTCAGCCTATGTCGACACCGAGAAGGAGAAGGAGTTGGTATTTTTGACGTCTGTTGGAACTTTTATCACAGAAGCAGTTTTCCATGAATGATTATTGTTTTGCTCTTCAATTATACCCGATGTGTAATTATGAACAGCTCAGAGACTTTTTGGTGCTGCCATGCAAACGCAAGCTGCAGTACATCACTTCCTCTATTGACATGGACCAGGTGCTGAGGGAAACGTTTGACAAAGTCCAGACACTGCAACAGAAGAATGTGTTTCTCTTGGTAGATGAAGTACAGATTTACCCAACTGTTTCAATTTCTGGTGGGTTGCTGAGTGGCATGGTTGAGAACAACCGAGACTGCAAGGCCACTTCTATTCTAATCACTAGGTAATTGCAGTGCCACAGCCAAGCATCCTCTTGACAACGACCGTGTCATGTTTCTCATTTTTGACACATTAGATCTGCTAAACAACTGGAGCTACATCTGCTAAACAACTGCATCCGCAACAAATGGATCAGTGAGAAGGGCCAGATGATCAGTCTTGACAATGAAACACGGCACCATTTGCAGACGTCAAGGAACTGTACGAGTCAAAGAAAGGCAGTATTCTGACGACTACTACACTCACTCAATTTGCTGTCAACCCCTCAAATTTGCTGTCAACCCCTCAGAGAAAGACTAGCAGAAGAATGCAATCCTTCAGACCTATGTCAAGAAGGCCCGGTTGCCTGACTAATCGCTGCAGTTTGGTAGGTTTTTGCTTCTATGTCTGTTTGTTTATATGCCTGAATGTTTGTATGTTTGGTTGTTTGCATTGGAAAAGGTTTAAATATAATCAACTTGTAAAGTCTAAAACTGCAGCAACATGTTAATTGCATACATGTTAAGTCCAGTTAAACATGGTATTTGAAAGCAATACAGTGCTTTAAACCATTTAAAATTCACTGTAAAACCTTATTATTACTTGTATTACTTGAAAGAAGTAATTTTGGATCCATTTATCCGATAGAAAATGTTATGTTACTAAGAATGCAATGGCCTCCGCTACCGCAGTCAGCTACATGGCGATGCACGTCCTGGTTATAGTAGTCCTTGGGTCTAACATATAATACCTGATTTTAAGCCAGTTTTATGCACCAAATCCAAAAATCATGTTCATTCTAGTCAATCAGATCAGGTTAATGAAATATTAGCCCATTAAAAATTTGTTAAATTCCAATCTATTTATAGGTGAATAAACCACAAAATTGAAAATATTAGACTGATTTATTCACAGAAGGCTTACAAAGTATTTGAATAGATAGCAAGAAGAGTATAATGAACTAAGGAAGCTACTCATGGGTGAATGGTCTTTTCAGGGACTTCCTGAGCAGACTACGCATCCCTCTTTAGGCACCAGCAGTAGTTGGCCAGAAATTGACATCCCATCGGCCTTGTTAGCGTTCCTCCATAGCACTGATATCTTGGTGAAAGCGCTAACCCTGTTCTTCACTAAAGTCTCCACGACTCTCTGGAAAATAGTCCAGATGCGAAAGGAGGAAGTGCATTGCACTGACATGGGCACTAAGTTGACGGAAATTTTCCATTAACTCATCAACCACTTTCTGATACTGGCACTTCTGTGATCGCCGAGAAAGTTCGCAATGACTGACTTAACCCTTTGAGGCACAAGATTTGAGCGTAAAAAGGGGTAAATGTACCTAAATTAGTGGGTTATTTAGTATTCCACCGTATCCTAAAGGGTGAAGGGACAACCAGACAGAGAGTTCAGCAGGATTCAAGGCATCATCAAAACCAGTATCCATGATGACTTCCTTTGTTTGAGGACCATCATATATACATCTACAACAAAATGACTTAGGACCTACCACGTTTTTGTCGGGTCTTAACGCGTATTGTATTTGACATGCTGTAGTCACTGAACGAAGCAAATTTGTGTCTGGAAGTATCTGGCAATGATGGCAACGTTCTCTGCTTCATGTTACAGGATATCACCACGCCTTAGTGTTCTGCTAGACGTGAGTGGGAATTGTTGTATCCTCCATACCACATCAAAAAATTGTAATTTTTGTATAAAAATTTCAATTCTGTGGTTTGCGCTCAGTTTTCCTACAGTGCTGTTGAAATGCCTGAAAAGTACTCTACTAGTGAGGAGAAAACCCGTATGGTTGCATGGAGACAAGAAAACGTTCCAATAGCAACGATATGTGAATATTCAGGTCGAGCAAAGTCAACCGTATTGAAGCTGCTGGCGTCAGCCCGGGAGCTGTCACCCAGCATCAGTCCGCACTCCGCAGCACAAATATTGCAGGGGAAGGCGAAAGAAGACATCTGCTGCTACAGATGTCATCATGAAGAGAGAATTGAAGAAGAACCCTCGACTGACAGCGATTGAATTAAAAAAATTGCATCCGGGACTTCTATGAAACATCGCTGTTCGAACCATCCAGCATCGGTTGCAGAAGGACTTGGAGCTTCTATGCCGTAGAGCAGCCGCGAAACCGCTTATAAATGACTGCATGAAGAAAAAACGTATTGCATTTGCAAAGAAATAAGAACATTGGACACTGGCACAGTGGAGGAAGGTGATGTCCGGCGAAAGCAATTTTCAGGAGTTCAGGACGAGATCTATCACGGTTCGACACCCGGTTTCTTCCGATCGGTACAACCCAAAATACACAGTTCCGACAGTTAAACACTCCAATTCAGTGATGGTGTAGGGTGCATATTCTGGTGAAAAGCGAAAGGGTGGCCTTCACTTCCTTCGAAAAAACGAAAGGATGAACAGTGAGCGGTACATCGACGTTCTTAAAGAGCATATGGTGGATATTTTCAACATTCACGAGTGTGACATTTTTATGCATGACAGTGCACCCTGCCATAAGGCCAAAACGGTCATGAAATTCCTCCAGGAGAAACAGACTGAGGTGTTAGAGTGGCCTGCGAACAGTCCCAACTTCAATCCCATAGAAAACTGTTGGCATGAGATGACGAAAAGGATGTCCGAGAAGAAGACTCCAAACCTGGATACCCTCCAAGCAGAGCTGATAAATGTGTGGTGCAAAGAGATGTCCTCAAAATGCTTTAGGAAACTAAGCGATTCTGTGCTAAGATGCCTCAAAATGGTCATAAAGAATAAGGGAAACATGACCAAATACTAAACTATGTTGTTCCTACATGTTTTTAAGTACAATACTGTCATTTTCAAGCTGGAGTTTTATTTTCACCAAAAAGCTTGGTAGGTCCTAAGTCATTTTGTGGTAGCTGTACCTACCTTAATTTTCTCCATACTTTTTCATTGAAACTTCTGATAAAGGAAAGCAAATCTTCCACCTTCTCTGTCCAATTCCTTTACAAAGTTCTTCATGAGACTGAGTTTGATGGGGAGGGCTGGAAGCAATATCTTGCTCGGTTTAACCCGAGGGTGGGACTCAAAGTTTTAATCCTTGTCTTGACTGACATAATGCTGGTCATCAGCATGGCTATCCCATAAGCACAGAAAGCATGGATACTTTGTGTAACCATCTTGAAGTCCTAGGATGAGTCCAACAACTTTGAGATCTCCACAGATCAACCACCTATGTTTCTGGTAGTTCAAAGCACACAACAGACGTTCCATACTTTTGTGGGATTCTTTCATTTCAACTAAGTGCCCAACAGGGATCGATGAAAACTTGCTTCCAATATTCAGAAGAACTGCTTTGAGACTTTTGTTCGATCAGTCACTGAAAAGTCTCCATTCCATAGCATCATACTTCAAACCACGTAATTCAATCAAGTCAGTAATATTGCTATAGTAGACCATTAAAGATGCTTCTTCAAACATGAAGAATTTTCTACATTTTCTCTCGCAAACCTGATACCAATAGAATGTTGTTCCTGGCACCAGTAGACATTTCTCTCGAAGACGAGAATCCAGTAGCTGGGCAGACTCCGTTGAAAGGTTCAGGTCTCGAGTCAGGTCATTGAGTTCGGCTTGGGTCAAAGGCACCGGTTGGTCGTCCTCTTCTGACCCATATTGATCATACTTAGCTGCATCAATCATGTCCCTAGATTCGGAATCAGAACTAGATTCTATGGTGACCTTTGGCTCAGGAACAGGAACATCGGGGGACTGGTTTTATGGCAGAAGGAATATCAGGGTATTGAACATGGTGCTTGTTCCTGCGATTGATGCCGTTTAGATTTATCATGCAAAAGTAGCAGTCGGTAACGTGATCTTTCCCTTCCCTCCACACCATTGGGACACCAAATGGCATACTCTTCCTTTTCTTGTTCTTCCAATCCCGTAAGTTCTCTACACATGTTTTGCAGCAGATATAAACCTGATATGCCTTCTGTTTTTTGTGAAGCGTGATATGCCCTCTTCACAATATCCGTGATTTTTGCTTGACGGTTTGGAAAACCACATGTTCGCAGATGAAACAGAACATATTAGGATGGTTTTTATACTTATGATTCATTTTTCTTAACCTGAGAAGAGAAATACAAATATTTATTTAAGGTTGCTCACGACCCGGTTGTGCAAAAGCAAAGCCCATAAACGCTTGGATTGCGATATTTTCGAAAAATATGCTGGAAAAAACTATATCTTAGAAACCAAACCTGACCCAGAAAAATAAACTGTATTTTTGCATTCAGCATGTAAAAGGTCTTAAATCTGTTGGAAACCCCTTGAACTTTTTAAAAAAGTTTTGCAACACAGACCAATGTATCCCATAGGCACTGGGGTGCTGACTGCGAAGTGTTGTTACAACTGTATAAAACCCTTGTTCTCAATCGCCTTGATGTTGTTAAGACTAATAGTTCAACTCTACGGTATTTTATAATACGAGTTTGCTTGCCTCTGTTTGACTTGTTCTTCAGTCAGTGTCGTTTCGTGTGACTGATGTACGTCCTTCAACCGTGCACAATGCGGATTCGACAACTTCCTACCGTGACATACAACCTCTATTCACGTAACTAAATCTACTTAGCCTACTATTCTACGAGTACAGATCTTCAGGACAACGACTACTTCCAAAGTACAACCAGTACTTCACCCAGCATCCGAGCCTCTTCTCGCTCGCAGCCACCGTGGTCGAGTGGTCTGCGGCCCGTGTTCTGTATCGGGTCTCTGCTTCATGTAGAAAGACCACGGGTTCGAACCCAGTCATGGACACGAGTTATTTCTCGTACGCTGCGCCGTGCACTCAACCCGCTAAGCACTCAACTCCCCGCCCATGAAGACGCCCATCAACCTCCCGGGATCGTCGCCATGAGCTCACCATCACCCTTACTCTTAGAATGTTAACCTTAAGAATTTGAAAAACCAATGTACTAATGTCTATGTACTGTGTACTCGATTAGAAATAAAGATTGTTTGTTTTTTTAAATACAGAAGCAACACACGACGCTGTCGCGTACGCCCAACTGAGCCAGCTCAACCAGCATCCCTTGCAAAAACCTAGGTGTCCCCGTTGAGGTGCCAACTACTAATTTATACATTATGCCACATCTCCATGCGATCTTAAAATCATATTACCGTAGATACATCACTTACTACTACGGAATCGATATTTCGCTGCTAACTTAACTACGATAATTTATCTAATCTAAATGATAATCTATCGATCATCTAAACTATAACGTAGTCAGTGATCCAGGCGGGAGGTCTTCTATCTCTACTCATCTGCTGTGGTTTATCCTCACCCCCACTTTGTTCAACCTTCATTTGCTTCTCTTGGAACGGTAACAGCCCCCACCTCTCTCAACCCTAGCTTCTTCGTCTGGGGGTATGGGGGTACCACTGGTCGCACGTCAAGTACGTGTCTTGGCACCCTATCCACTTCAATATTATTTGATGAGTTCACTCCTGTTACAATGCTTCTGCCCCACCGTGTAGTGCAATTTGCATATGGTGGTTTTACCCACACTTCTTCCTCCGCTCTTTTTGACGAGTCATTATGGTGGCTTTCTTCTACTCCTGTCAAATGCACTGACGGATACCTCCATTCGTATATGTACACCGAGCGTTGAGGCACAGACAGCCCATCTTGTCCAGATCTAAGCGTGCTATTGTACCAATGCACAGCCTCGATTAGCGAAATTCTTCCTCTTTCAGCGATTGCTTTCATCGTTCGGTATTCTATTTCCTGCAGTTCGGTACGCAGCTCTAAACATTCTTTCAACATTCCAACATGTGAGACCGGAAGACTGTACTGTTATCCATAAATAACTAGTCGACTGGGCCCCTTTCCATGAAAATATTGTTTAATTCGGTGACGATACATTGCATGTTTTCTCTTCTCAGTTCTCACCACACTGCAAAGCGTCCCGGTCTGCAATCAACCATATATAATAAGGTCGTCCTCTATAATGCATGACGTCGATGGTCAAGCGGCGCCAACTGTTTTTCACGCTTACTTCTCCTGTATCGTGCATCAGAGGAGCAGGATCAATTGACTGACATCAGTCGCATGTTCTCACAACTCTTTTTAAGTCCTCTCGTGAAACATTTTGATCCCTTTTTGGCTAAGTACAGGGTTCTATCGTCTCCAACGTGGTGTTTATTATACACCTCTACTATATTCGTGTAAGCACTAGAACAAATCTGTTCATGCTCGTCGATATCGTTGCCACCTACTTCGAGCCCACACTGCCACCTTTTCTTCACGCGAGTTAATACGTCCGCTTTATTCTTATCAATAGGCACTAGCAAAACCTAGATTTTTAGTCCAAACTCAATCATCATTTCTCTCAGGTTTCCCAGCCTTCGTTTAATGAGTATTTCCGCGGCTCCTTCCGTGCGGATGCACTTTTCGGCGCTAACGACAGATTGCAGCCACGCTGCAACGGTTGTGGAATCAATTCTTAACTCTATTGAGGTTATGCCCCTCTTAAGTGCAAAGTTCACTCCCTTTAACACTGCCTCCAACTCTGCAACATTGATATGTCTGAAATCTTCCTTCTTTCTGAGCTACATCACATCTTCAATGGCCTTGCCATTTATTTCTAACACCACTCAGAGCCCAATTTTACTTGCATCTGACATTACCGCTCCATGCCGGATATCGGGCACTGACCACCTTCCTCTTACTGGGTCTTCTACTTTTACTCTTTCAATTACTTCCCTAATCATGGACATTGCATGCTTGCCTACAAAGTGTTCCCAGTGTGATCCTCCGGCCCTTCTTTTAATGTAAC
The DNA here is from genome assembly GCA_006783055.1 of Trinorchestia longiramus. NCBI lineage: Eukaryota > Metazoa > Arthropoda > Malacostraca > Amphipoda > Talitridae > Trinorchestia > Trinorchestia longiramus. Next base: position 18,460 of record VCRD01001866.1, read on the forward strand.
TGTAGGGAACGTGTTATTTTCTGTAGTGATTATTTCGTGAGTGAGGTACATACTTCCAGGGAAGTGATACGATCGGCTTCGTAGCTTGCAGATTTATTATTTGACACGATCAAAATCAGTAGAAGTTAAAGCTGAGATCAAGGACCGAAATTGAGAAATTCGTAGACTGAGACTGGAACTGAAACTGAACTGAATCTGAAACCGAAACTGAAACCCGTCAGAGAGACTGAAAGGGCGAATAGAATTACTGCTCACTGGGTAACGGTTACGAAAGAACTGACGGGCACTTAGCCTATAGGCTCGTGGTTGACTATGGTGTTCTATAAACGAGAGTTACAATTTGGAGTTGGAACTACGATTGAATTTTTAATTTTAAAATACTAGTTTCAAATGACGGGAAATACGTATAAAAATTAACTCTAAAATATTACTAAATTTAATATTATTTAATACTAAAATATTCACGATATTTTAGCGGCCTACAGGAGACCCCCCCCCCAGAAGCGGAGCGTCTAAGATTTTTTAGAAATAACTAGTCTTACGCTAATACAGTTAAATTCGAAATACACCTTGTCAGTCACTACTACCACTCCTAAGGAACCGGAAGTGAGATATTCGTACGAACATGGACACGATGGTAACCAATGAGTCGGTGCTGTTGACAAAAGGTACTACTTAGCCTAAATTAGTTTAACTTCGAGCGATCTTTAAATTACCGAGCCACTCCTGACAAGACTTTAGTGCGTCAGCGTCAGCTGGCACAGACGCAAGATTATACAAACATTGATTGGAATATAAAATGTAAACAAATTGAGTATACTGAGCGCGAGACATATAGTAGGAGACAATAATCATATTGTGTGGCTTTCATATACTCAACTGCCGTGATATACTAAATAGAGGATGCAAATTGTTGTCGCTACGGATGATCACATTATGTAAGTATTCATTGCGAATAGTAGCAAATACAACCAACGAGCGACTTGAAATGCAGTAAGTAACTTTCTGTCATAAAAAAAATGCATCGTTTGTAAATTAGGCAAGGTCTTAAGAGAAGGCAATAAACGTACGTCGAGAAACGAAGGGCTTTGTTCAAGAACAGAGTCAACAGCGTAACATGAGCTGTCTGTGAGGAAGGGAAAAGCGAATGCTCTGAACAAAGAAAGACAGAGTGAGTTGGAAAATAGGCAAGAGCTTGCTTTAGATTCTTAAAAGATAGTTCAGCTGCTTCAGTCTAAGGTAACTATTTAGCTGCAGGGTGATTACGCAAGAGTTCTGTTAATCCAAGGGCAATATTTGCGAATGAAGGAATCATCGGTCGAAAAAAATTGAGCATACCCATGAATCGCCGGAGCTCGTGAGAATTTTTAGGGGGGGCGCTTTCGGTGATAACCGCTACTCTGTCGGCAGGGGGTCTAACACCACTCGCGCTCACCTCGTAACCGAGGAAAGTGAGGGAACTCTGCAGAAAGGCACATTTGTCTAATGAGAGACGAAGGTTATGC
>VCRD01001866.1:24315-42706 GCA_006783055.1 Trinorchestia longiramus
GTTCGTGCTGGTGACCGAGTGGGAGCAGGTGCAGTGTACCAACTGAACGACCGGCTCGTGTTAGTGTAAAATCCATTCCTTGCACCGGCTGAACGAATAGAATAGAATGTGGCACTATGAACCAGCCGTTTGGTCCATTCTTCGGCTGAACGACTCACGTAAGATAGCATCGAAGTTATTGCAACTATGTAGGTATGACAAGAAGCCCTAGACAGCAAGGGAACTGAGAGGCTTCTCCGTCTGTAGACGATATTTTCTCCTCGTAAAATGATTACTCAATTGAACATGAGGATTGTGGAGGTGCATATTATTATCTGATATTATCCATGGTATGGTCCGAAGTCCTTTCATATTGAACATAAATATTTTTCACTAATTTTAAGCGTAAAATAATTTTTTAGCTTTGATGATGTTAAAATTATTTACAGTTATTTTAAAGTTCTTCCCAGTCCAATGAAAAATTTTTGACGAGCCTTTACAAGCACACGTTTGTAACTCTTGGTAGTTTTTACAGGGAACAAGTCAACACCGTTTTTAAAACTCCGTAAAGTGAAAGCTAGTTATAATTTTTTTACATATTTTTCCCAAAAGACAAATGTTTAATCAAAAGTTTTAAACTCATGTACAACTCGTTGCAGTATCCACCAACATACAAAATGAAATACTGAAAAAAAATCCGAAATGCAGCAAAAATAAACGCTGGTGTTGATACTATTGTGAACCCAGAGCAGAAATGAGCTCGGCACTTCCACAGCCAATCAAAATAAGCAATCAATTATTCCATAGATCAATCACTGATGAGAGAACACCTTTGTACTCAGTTCTCTGTCCATGACCAACACCGTCCTCTCAATGTCAAAGCTGCTGAATGCGACACAGTTTACATCTCGTTCTCATTCCCCATGCAAATAACTCCGAATGGAATTTCAAAAACTCATACCTCTTTGAAAACTTTGTAACTTAGTTTGCACGAACAAATGAGACATCTATTTATATTTTCAAAACTCGATCTCCAACAACGCCCAGTTGCTAAAATGAAATTTCAACTAATGTTGCACTCCCAAGGCAATGTTGAAGCCAAATAAAGAGAATCTTATTACGGCAATGATTTTTATTATTCATAAATAATAATGATGGTAGTTATTACCTACCCTCTTGAGGAAAACGCTGACCGTAGGTTTCTCTTCTGCAGTTAATAAGTCTCTCAAGATTAGATTGAGTAATATCTGTGAGGCTTGAAAACGAAACCTTCGTTCAGCCAGTTCATTTTGCCAAGAAAATATTTGTATCAGCCTACATCAGCGGGAAAATTTTTGTAAGAAAATATCAGCATAAAACTTACCCTCAAAGTGGAAATTTCTCCAAGAGATCAAACTTACGATCAGCATGTTAACTTTGCCAAAACAAATATGGTTATTAAATCTATGTTCAGTGTGTCAACGTCTCCCAGGACATAAACGTAAGCTTGTATAAACGTGCAGTTAAAATTCTTCCAAGATATTTGAAATTCCTCTACGGGTTCCTAATTCATTGTAAAAAAACTGTTGATGAATTTCTAAATATTTTATATGAATGCATTATGTGCGCAGGACTCACGATCTTACAAACAGTGAGAAAATAAATCCATCTTGTACGTTTTCTGAACAGAAATAAGTTTCATAAAATGAATGTTTCAAACTTGTGCTAATTTCTATTTTATTCTCCCCTTTTGAAGGTAGAAGGTTAAAGTCCTACTCTTCTACCTTAATATCTCAAAGATTATAACCCCGATTAGAACAGCCTGAGAATTGTTTTTTTCGGCAGCACAATGATTTAAAGTCGACCAGTGTGACACAGGAAATCGATGGCAAGAAATTAGGCTTCTAAATAGGACCATCATTTCTCACACGGACTCTCCTCCATCCTCCATGGGATGCAGTTACACAATTTGTTCCCCACAATGCATCGTCCTCCTCAAGACTCTGTCTTGCACCAGTTCTCACTAACACTCCAGCAAATATAAAATATTTAGAAGCAAAATTTTGTGCACATTATCTTGATCAATTTAATTACAGTATCAAATGGAGAATGACTAGTTTTCCCTTATTTTTTATACAATTTAACAACTCCTCGTAGAAAATTAGCATCGTTATTTTAAAAAATGAATTAGTTTTTTATGTTTCAAACTTCACAGAGGACTAAAAAGAAAATCTGATACATGACAACAACTCGTTTTCCGAACCATTTTTATTTAGCATCAGATCATCAAAGAATTCCAGCTTTTCGTTATTTTTACTTTGCGACACACTCCTCTCTAATTCCTTCATGACATCAGTTCCCGTGGAGATCAGGACAACATTCTCTAAGAAACTTCTTTTAATTTGTATCCTGTAAATTTTTTGATTCAATGTCCTTTTCATCATTGGAAAAAAGTGAATCAAGTGATACTAATCAATTTTCTTGTGATGATCTTGAAGTTCTTCCAATTCGGCGTCGAGAACATGTTTTCTCGCCAAAATATATTGCTAGGCCACGCAAAGATAATTTTAGTAATAAATTTTGAGTGCTCATTTACCATTTTTAGCGTTTATGATAGCCGTAATAGTTTCCAAAGTACACGCGTATCCATGTGATGCTAACCATTTACGAAATTTTCTTCACGTTATATCCGAAATGATCTCTGAAGCGTCACAAACGAGCAGCAGTGAAGCAAAGACGGTGTAATGGAGCGTGCTAATCGCTGTGTCTCCTTTTCCGGTTGCGTGGAGTTTTTGCCTTCATGCAACTGCGAAGTATCGACTTTTCCCTCATTTTTGAAAAAAAATAGAAATAAGGAAGAATTCTGTGTTATTTTGTATTCATACTAGTCTAAATAAATCGAAACAGTTCGTTATGCATAAAACTATCTTGCCTTTCAGGATAAAAGATTTTTCGTTGAAATCTCTTATTCAGCGATCGCTTATAACTGGGACACAATTTCTCCCAATATGGGTGACTGAGCAATATTTTGTTGGATATTAACCTTCATAGCGCGAGCCCAGTTTTGCATGAATAGCAGCTTTTTGTCGGTCCAATTAGTGAAGCCGAAGCTGCTTCAGTCAGGGACTATCGAAGTATTTTATGTAGAAGTGACAGAACGGCCGGGCCTTCGGTTCCTAAAGTTTCTTCTCCCTAACGAAAGTTCAATAAAAAAGCTGAACGAACAGTCCCTCGCCTCGTCAAAAAGAAGATCTAGCGAGGAGGCTACAAGAGAACTGAAATCGATAACCCGTAAAAGGAAAATCTTGCTGGTTTTTAAGAAGAAGTATCGGACAACTTCGTGTGAACAATCATGCCGAGGACTTCTTCGAGTTGATCGTAAAATGTTCCAGCATAGCGAGCTATCGGAACTTCCAACTTCAATCACTTATGCATAAACCGAGATAGATCGGCACTAGGTATCCAATGGATTCAAAGTTTTCTTTTCGCATGCACAGTTTCTCAGAAAGTTGGTTCAATTTAAGAGCTATCGTTTGTCTTCAACGCTTCAAGTAAACATACGATTCAGCTGTGGCTTTGCTGTTCCAGAGCAGCACTTCACAGTATCGGAAATATTAAATCATGAGTAGATGAGCCCGGTTGCCGTTTCTGAGCAGCATTTCATAACAGAGACTTTACCTACAACATCCCGGTTTCCGTTTCAAAGCAGCATTCTACAGCAGGGACAATATCTAGAAAATCCCGGTTTCCATTACAGTACGCAGTGGTATTTCACAGTGCAGATCATGTGTAAAAGATACCAGTTTCCAGTTCAGAGTTGCATTTCACAACAGAGACCATGTATAGGAGAGTCATCTTCAAAGCAGCATTTCACAGCTTGGGCTATGCAGTGTAGTAAAGCTCGATAATAAAGCCCACAGTCCAAGGGCTTATCAAGGATTTAGGCAATTTGCTCCCTCTGCACTAAATTGGTTCTTCGATACGTGGCTCAGTTCGAGCTCAGCTATTTATTACTTCATTCGTTTTCCAGCTGCTTTTGTCCGCTACGTTCATTGCTCTGAGTAATGACGTATTTAAAATTTCCGGTGCTGCGATCCTGTGTTCTAACACTCCTAACGCTCACACTTATGACGATGCATGTGCTTCGCCGAGAAATTTTCTATAACATTTTCTACTTATTAAATCTTGTGTAAGAAAAATATTAGTGAACAAAAGGGTTTTGTGACTTGAGCCTGCGTATGTATATGTTAACGTTTGCTTTAGACATTCAAACAAAACGTAGATTTTGTTCAAAATGATCATACGAAGTTTGTCTGTCATACTCGTATAAGAAGACAGTTATGAAGGGAAGATGTTTTTCCGCCGTGGTCGAGTGGTCTGCGGCCTGTATTAGGTATCAGGTCTCTGCTTCGGGCAGACAGACCGCAGGTTCGAAACCCGGCCATGAATACGAGCTGTTTCTCGTTTCGCGCCGTGAGCTCGCACTTATCGGTAAGCCCATGGACACATCTCGGGATCGTCGCATGGAGCTCACCATCACCCTTGCTCTAAGAATGTTAACCTTAAGGATTTGAAAAACCAATGTACTAATTTCTATGTACTGTGTACTTGATTGGAAATAAAGTTGTTTGTTTGTTGTTTGTTTGTTTTTAGAATGCTTACTCACATTACCATCACCAAAGCTGACTTCGCCCTATTTTACAGTAGATTATGTGTTATAATGTAGTTAATAATGATACTTGATTACGATTATTATTTTGACTTGAAGATCTGAGAACTAATTGTAAGATATCAGGCAAGAAAGAAATGTAATAAGCAATTTATCTTAATATGAGCCACATTTGACCACAAATCCACTAATCCCTGTAAATATGCCATCAGTTACATGAACCAGACTCTTCACACTGTTCCCACAAGAAAACTAAAGTGAATTGAAAGAAAAATTCTAATATTCCACTCCTAAGGCAAACGAAGGAGATTTCTTATGAAATTTTATTTCATAACTCCCTCAACTGCAGCAAAATTTATTAGTCAAGTAACCACAACAATTGAAAAAGACGATCAAAATTTTAATTATGATGAATTATTGTTTCAATCATGTTGACATTCTCATGTAAAATGGCGTTCAAATAAATACTTTTCAATTCACCCGTTTTTTGTATTTTTTGTTATTTTTGTCACTCATTTTTTGTCTAGTTCTATACAAAAGCGCTCGTCTTATCAGGAAGCAAAATTACTCTCTTTTAAGGTAGTGGTGGAACTGCAAAGACGTCAATGCACTACATAGCTGACACAGTTCTTCTTTAAAATAAACATATTTTGTAAGAATCCGCCATATGTTAAACGAGCAGTAGAACAACATCATGAATGTATCAGTGATAGATTTATTTTGCAGATCTACTTCACGTCACTGAACACAAGGTGTAGAAACAAATTCACCTAACGTTTCTTTGTGAAGGTGAACTTTGTAAGCCAACTAAAGTAATGTTCCTCCATGTTATGGACACATAGGCCAAATGCTACACCCAGTACACGAATAAATCAAGCGTTATCTGTCGTGTCGTAAATCTGTGCCGGAGACCGGGGTCACGTAAGAATGACAAAGGACTATTTATCGAGTGCTGCACAGGGGCGTCCATTAAGTCAGATAGCGGCAGGGTCTCAAAATAAAGCTCTAATCGCATTCCGGAGCCCGTAATAAATGTTATACTAAGGTATTTAGACGATCCCATTAGGCTTATACTTTACCAAGACACTTTCACGGTCACATTAGCCCTATACTAAAAGGAAAAAGTTACAAGGATTCAAATACATCACTCACGTAACTTTTACGTAAGGGAAATTGCTGGGATTTAAATACACTATACACAACACAGGTAAATGGTGAAAGTCACTGGGATTTAAATACACTGCAGACAGAAGTGACAACTTCTTTACGGCCTTGGTTCTGGAATTGTTCGATCCTTATAAAGTTATTTTAAACTCCAGCTTGAATGTGTAGTTACTTAAGCGTAAAACTCTGGAATACATTACGAAAGTTACAATGACAATTTTAGATCGGCCTAAAAATCTAAATTTTCAAAAACACAACATATGAAATGAAGAAATAATGAAATGAGTACAATTACAGAAAAATTTTCTTTTATTGTACTCATTTTCATTATTTCTTGAAATTGAGTGTGGAAATAAAGTTATTCTTAGAACGTGACATTGAGTAGGCAGTTCTCTACTGTTCAGTTCCCGTTCAGGCTACATGGTTTTCGAAGCCTCAAATAAACACGACATACGTAGGAGAGAGTTCCCGTCCAGGTCGCTGCGTAGCTGTTGTGTATGTACGGTACTCTAGCGTACTGTATACTGTTGGTCGCTGCAACCATTATAAAAGTGAGCTTTGTACTACTTCGTGCTGTTAATTTTAGTTATATTCGTCAGTTTCTTAGCATTGAAAGTTACCTTTATTCTAAATCAGTAATTTGTTTTTTTATTACTGATAAAAAATCACTATTTTTAGTTCTGAAATTTAATTTTCATTTTCAATTTATCGGTCAAGTTAGTACTAATTAATTGTTTAACGACTTTTATTTCATTTTCTTTGATATTTTTACCATTTATCATATATCTCATATATTAGTGAAGAATATTTATTTTTTAAATGCACCTTCTCTCAAAATCCTAACCCTGTGGCTAGGTCTCCCGAGCATGTGGATTGTCAATAAAGAATACATACAGGGTGTCTCAAAAAAATGTACTCACCCTTTAACCGTTGCTAACATGCTGTCTTCTTTGTGTTGCAGGTGTGAGGTTCGAACCTTTGCGAACATGGTTCTTTAATCACATTTAATCATGTTTGCAAAGGTTCGAACCTCACACCTGCAACACAAAGAAGACAGCATGTTAGCAACGGTTAAAGGGTGAGTACATTTTTTTGAGACACCCTGTATTTTTGAAGTAAAATTAAGCACCCTCATTTCCATTATGTTCAAAGTCAAATTTTCCAAAATTAGAATTCATTTGTTCCTGTATGAAGCTTCAATCAAATTGTGCGTTCACAATTCGTATTTTATCCGTCACTCAGTAATTTTATTTAATTAATATGACGTCAGTAATCAATTACCACGATAACAGCAGTTCAATTTTACATGACGTCAATGATAAACAACCACGATAACAAACAAAAAATTCATGCACTTATTAATTGACCGTTGCGAACTTATAAGTGCAGTCTCTGTCTAGACAAATAAACGGAGTAGTTTGTATTTGCTTGTAAATTTAGTGACGCCAGTTAGCTATAAGACATGCCGGACGCTGGATTGTGCCCGTTAGTCCCAGAAGTGAACGTTAGCTTGTAGCACTTTTTCTTTTCTGGAAAGCAATTTATTTCAGGACGTTAACTTTCATCAGAAATTTTTACAAGAAAGGAACCTCATCTCCGTCGTGTTTTAAGGACCTCTGAAATATTTTGACTTCCTGATTTATTAACTTCAAAAATATCGTTCTTTCTGAACTTGATGTCATTATCAATACTCAAAAACCGATGCTGGGTGTTTCTCCTTACTCCACCAATAGCTTCCAAATGAGGACTCCTTCTCAGTGCTTTTTGAATGGAAATACACTTTTTTAGGTAATGAGCTTGGCTAGTGTTGGTCATTTTATGAGGACGCAATAAACAAAGTGCAAGATCTCCAACTCTAAGCCACTCCATTCGTCTCTGTCTGGGAACTAAATCTCTCCTCACCACCTTCCCAGTTCGTGAGACACCCTCGTCCCCCACTCCCCTTCTCTCCAAGCTCTCCAAGTTCATCATTTCTCTTCTTCAGTGTCTGGGAAGCACGCTCAGCCTCCAAGACTCTCCCATTCCCCTTCTCTTCCCAATGAAGAGTTTCTCAAGATTCTAAGCTGCTTCAATGGAAACTACAGACATGCCGCAGTCACCGCAGTGGAAACAGTTTCATTGCGGTCTACCATTTGCTGCAGTGAGTAGAAAACGGTGCCGCATGCCTTAATTTTGTGCTAGAATTCAAGTCAGACTAATCAGCGCAAAGAACATCCTTTTCGATACATCGTAAAAGAAAAATTTGTTTTTCCAAATCAGGCTCAGAGTGACGAGTTTGCATTCTTTAAAGTTAGTAATAGACTACCAGTATATCTCTGTACTCAACGTTCTACCGAACCTCGAAGTGACTTTTAATCGGCGTGACTTTACCTGCCATTGTATTTATTTCAGTCGTAAATCGTTTAATTTTAGCACCAAATCACAGACTTCAGCGAGCTCAAATATTTTCATTAATTAAACTAAACTTCGTATTTTACTGCTTAAATACTAAACTATTCCTCATCACAATGGTCGGTGTGCGCATCACTAGAGTCTCTCATAACTCCAAGAGTATCGTGATGAAATCGTGAAGGAGATTTGACCCCGCTCAAGCTCACCACACAGTAAAATGAGGTGAGCTAAACTTCTAAATAAGTAAACGTTTCTGCCAGTCGTAGCACCGCGTGCCTTAGCTCTGGTCGACTTCGTCGGATGCCTCCTGCAATGATCTCGGAACGCACGATAGTTAAGACCGCTCCAAAGACTCAATTAAACTGCATGGTAACTGGCGGCGCTTCTGTTGTGATCTCTGTGAATTGGATGGAGGATGTGTGAAGCACTAAATACAGACACAGGTCATGTTAGAGTTGAGAGTGTGTGCTGTGAACTTTGCAAGACTTAACAACTCTGTGTAAGTCAGTACGAGCACTTGAGTTTGATGGTCTGTGCCTACATCTGGTGACACGGGCAACTGTACATGAAATGAAAGGTTGTAACTCATCCACAGCTGTGGCGCGCTTAAGGACTAGAAATCCCTGGAATACAGTTCAACATGGGTGTGTGATAAAATCAATGCTGTGTAGCTCGATGATGGATGATTTTACCCGACAGGACGTAGATTAAGTGCTAAATTGCCTCTAGTATTCAGGAAGACAGGGGACTTAAAAAACAGTTTAGCCACTAGATTATATACTTTGCCTGAAATTTTATGCAACAAGTATCATAGACGCTAAAAATCAGTGTATTTTCATCATGAAATGAAATTTCTTTAATATTCTTGGATATATACCATTAATCAATCCATGCCTATTTTATCCTAAAATGCTAAATTTCTGTTAAAACAGTTGTCTACTAATTTCAATATTTAGTGCTATAGCTGTCATAACTAAAAAAAATGTACGTAAGATCAGTTTATAAAATCATTTCCGGCTAATTCTTATAAGGGATTGTAAGAAGTGGCTTAGGAATCACAATAATTATTATGTACCAGCAGAAACAAAGAAAAGTTGAGCATTTGAAGATTTTTTCCTTGTTCCTATTAAAATACTACAATATTTGTAATTTGAAGCAAAAAATAACGTGTCACAAATTTCAATTACCGACTTCAAGAGATGTGTGTCCATTGTTTTGAAAATGTATTTAAAGGCCTTTAAATATTTGTAAAAATACTGTAAAAGTTATAAAACGTGCCTTGGGTGTATTTAAATAAGGCATTTTTGTTCCGTGGATTTTTTTATCATGGTGGTACAAAAAACGCAATCCGTCCTGTTCAATATTTATCGTTACAACGATTCTGTTTATGTTTAAATATAATCTACACTTTTACCAGATAATGGCTAGAGATCTAAATAGTAGAATAGCAATTGTATAGTTGTATTGGTCAGGAAAGTCACCAAGGGACATTACCAAATCACTAAATGTGAAAAGAATGCTGGTTTGGAGAACACTTAAGCGATTCAAAGAGACTGGAAAGGTAGCTAATATGCCAGGGCAAGGTCACCCTTTGAACAGCTCGAACATCAAAATTGGTAAAAATTTATCAGGAAGGAGCTGAGAAGCTGAGGAGGAATGGGCAAAAATCCCCAAAACAATCATTCGTGACTCGTGTCAAGCATCCTCCAAAAGTTTGCAGCAGGTTATCGACGCTGATTGAAAGCATATTGAATAAATTATAGATATTCGGAAATAATAATGGTTTAGTAACATGTTTATTTTAGTTTGATTTGGATCATTTGATTTAATAAATAAATGCGGGGAAAAAAGTTGTAATGATAATTATTGAACACCCTCTAGAGGGGAAACTAGTGAATGTCTACTTTCACTTACAGTGTTCTGTTGATATTTTTCTCCGTTTTTTACGCTTGTGAACATTACTAGTACTGGAAACGGTCATAATATAAGATATAATTTCCCTTCTATTTCTAGATGTTACTTTTATTAGTCTACTCAAGTCATGAAGTTCAGCTTACCCAATAGTTATCGATAGCAAGGAGGACACATTCGAGAATCTAAATGCGACAACAGACTAACTGTGCATCATTAAACAATATAAAATGCCAATAACGAAACATTTTTTGGACTTCATCAAGTAAATTAGTTTATTATTCATTTATTTATCAGCTGCACAGAGGTAACTTGGGCGTCCTAATGAACTCAGGCGTTGGTTGGACATCCTAAGTTTCAGTCCAAATTTTCAGGCTGGCTAGGACTGACTCGCAAATTTAATCCTTTGGTGACTGACGATAGCTCTCACTACCTTCGTGTTCACAGCCCGCAAAATTAACTTCACTCGCAGTGAACACAACAGCTGGTAATAAGACCTAGAGTTCAGAGGGTTAAGTGACTGTCGTAATTGCCGTACCTCGTAATTGTCTGTATTGAAATACGGTAGAGACGAGTTGGAAGAAAACTGGATATCCTCTCATAATCCATGAATTTGCTTATATTTTAGAAGATTTGCACACTTATTAACTGGCTACACTCTCTAAGTGAAGGTAAATATCAACAATTATACTAGATACGGCAGTATAACTTCCTTTTTTGCCTTTTATAAAGTTATGAAAAAATAAAGTCATGTTGCTGTACTCTGTATCTGGAGGTAAAGTTAAGAGAAAGTACGGACTAAATGACTTCTATACATTAATCCTGAAAAAAAAACTTGAAAATCGATGATGGAGCCAATTCTTTCTACTCAAATTTTATTTTAAGAATCTGAATGTACTTAATAGCAGTAAAGCAAAAGTAATCAAAATGCATAACCATTCTGAAGCGAAAAGCAAACTCGGGGGCATACTGTAAACTTGACAGTCGTGCTGGAGATTGCTGTAATTATTTAAGTAGTGGGGCTGTTTGCGAGGTATCATATACAGAGATTGCTGGTAAGATTGCGACCATCGCCGAAGCAATTATTAAACTCAATAGGGTAGCAATTATAATGCGGCTTAGAATTTCTACACCACTATGACATCTCGTACGCACTAAGAAAAGTTTTTAGAAAGAGATGATAATGTTCCATGGATTTGGATTATTTACTAATACTGTGTGACACACTTAAGTATGTGTGTTCTTAAATATGAGGCGCTGCGTGCCACAAGGGCGAAGATGCCAACAACAAGTTTTGAGTAATCGCCATACAAAGTTTGCAAAATGTAAATTTATATAGCATAAATAATCCTATAAATATCAATGTGTTATTAATCTCATTTTTTAGATAAACTTCTAAGTCAAGCTGGGCTGTGAAATTTCGGTACCATAGAGAATGGATTTTTTTGCCGGTAGCGTGTTCGTCCTCTTATTACCCAAATATGTAATTTTTAATATAATATAATACTGGTATCCTGTCTCATTGACAGGCTGCCACAGTAGTCGAGTCAAACTTCCCATTCTCCTACACCCTCTTACAATGCCCTCTGATTTACAAGGTTGAATTCAGAAAAAATTAATAAGAGTTTTGCAAACCCTCACAAACATCCCTGTCAGGTAATTAAGCGACTAAGATTTTCAGCCTCAAGCGTACCCAAAGAGACACTACGACCTCCATAGATAGACTAAAACCCATTTACATTGCTTCTCCTACTGCATCATCATCTAACCCTGCTGTGTCGTCACCTAACCCTACTGTTTCAACCGCTAACCCTCACGTTTCACTTACACTTCTTTCATCTCCTTGTCCTTTGCCGACCACTTCCCCTCCCGACTTCGTCTCCCAGCCCCCAAATAATCTTCGTATTCCTCGAATCTTTCGTACCTGCTGTTTTATCCTAAATTTGTTTTATTCTCGTCCTGAATTCCATTACTTTTCAAACAACTGAACGCAACGCTTCTGGCCACAGGACTCTGTGGCGCTACGATGAAAAAATACTTTTTAAGCTTATTTCATGACCAATCAATGTAAATTTTAACACATTGGTAATTAAAGAGGAAAAACTTAATTTTCATTGCCTAGAAAAATTAAAATTTCAAAACTTAAATCTGATATAATCCAACCAGTTGGCTACACGATCCAAAGTGGTTTATTGCTTGGAATAATAGCGGTCAACAACCCGTAATCTTCACTAAAGAGATCTGAGTTTGTCTTACCGGAGGGGAAATCTCGACACCGAACTCGACCCGAACTTAAAATCTTGAGAAATCCAGAAAAATATTGAAACGAACCGTTTCGTTAGTTATTTTCGTCCTATGCATCGTAGAACCTTCATTTTGATCTCGAATTAAAGCTAATAAACTCCTCTCACTACATGGTTATTAATTAACCCCCCTTGCTCAGCCACCCGCACTTGGGGGGACGCCGTTCCTTGACACCCGTTTTCAAGAATATTTTTCTTGAATATATGTAGAACTTTTGTTTTGTATCTTACCTAACGATAACATGGTCGTGTAAGAGAAGAAAGTTAATACCAGAACAAATGGCATTTTTTATAGTGATCCAGTGCCTTTGGTATCCACAATACAATGCTTGTAATAAATGCATACCCGTTCTGATTTCAGTTCTCAATAATAATTTTTTTTGAAGTAACAGATACGAAGTAATGGGACGAACACACACAGATACAGCAAGATGGAGATACATAGGCGATTATATACGTAGATACTCCCACGGTTCGCAAGCAGGCAGATCGGCGGGTGGTGGCGGGCAGGAGGTGTTGCGGATGGCAGGTGTGTCCCGCCTGCGCGCCACCACCTCAGGTAGCATGAAGTAATGGAACGGACACACACACACAGATACAGAGAGAGAGAAAGAGGGAGATACTTAGTCGATTACATATGTAGAAGAATGTGAAATTTTTATTACTATCATAAAAATGAATCTTCACCGAACCTCGTTCCGAGAATATCGTTGCTATGGAAACTGATGTAAACACAACATATTTTCAGCTGAGCTCAGTGGTGCGAACGATGGGAGGCGTGGAAGGTAAATGAACTCGTGTTCTCGCCTGTTGTGCGTTTTTTTAACATCACTGTACTTGCGTAAGTTTGGTTCCGATTTTCTAATAATTCATTTATTTTTTGATGGTAAGAGGAGATTTTGCCTTGGATATTTTAGTAGTCAACCTATCGCTGAATGACTTATTAACTGTTAACCGCTTTCCTAACGTTGGGATTGTACGAGTGTATTTCAGTGTTTCATTCAATACGATTACATATCAATGGGACTGTTAATCCTAAAACATTGCTATGCTCAACGTCTTGCCCAAATACATGGTATTTTTTGGATTGTATTAAGAAAGAATTAATGGTCGTAACAATCAAATTGAAGGCCGTGACTGCTGTCGGCGCTCACTTATAAGTTCAAGTTCTAGAGTATTTCTTTGATGATTCTCACAAGCGTTAATGTTTGTAAAACTGTGTGTACATAAGTAAAGTTGATTTATTTTTTCTGTTGTGTAACAAGAAAATGTATCTGCTGTTACATGGGGTAAAATTTATCCATGCATATAGTATTGCTTGTACTTGGAAATTGTCATTATGTGAGTGTACAATTTGGATTACAAGCTGATTGCACACAAGGAGCTACCAATTTCTTTTACTGCAGAGATTGGTAGCCAAATTCTTATATTTTTTTATGTCTGTTAATGGTTTAGGGTATGTAAGATGACCTCCAGGAAATTTAAGCTATGCATTTGCATTTATTCCTAGCTGTTGTTGAAAAATTAGTTTTATTTTTGAGTATTAACTTCAGATAGTAAAAACTATTTAATATTAAAATGAGCTACAAAGAAACACCAACTCAACCACATATTCATGATCTGGCTTTGAGGCCCTGCAGGCTGGCCTGCTTATTTCTTATTTTGTTCATTACATTAACTTACAAGCTTGTTTGAATAGCAAATGTTACTTTAGGGACAGAAAATCTTGACTGCAACTAAATGTATGCTCAAGGTTATATCTTTTCTCTGTTAAGATTATTGCTAATGTTAATTTGACACTACAACATTCTGACTTCTAAAATATATCATTGACAATGACATTGAATTTCAAGTATTATAGCTGATGGAAACTTTAACTATATATTTACATTCATCTCTTTAATAAATCCAGAACTTTTTCATTTTTTTTAGAACTTACATTCTATGAATACTGTATCTGTATGCACAGTAGGTTGTCACCTATGAGTAAGTTCCATGTTTTATATATATTTTTAGCCAGACATATCATACTATTTGCTATTTTTTCTCAAGATCTTTTATTAAAACAAGTTACAAAACTTTACTTATCAAATTTAAGTTGAAGATCAATGTACTGAATTGAAATTCCCCCAACACATTATGTGCAAAACAACAACATGCTTAGAATGGCCATCCAATTATAGTGAAGGTTGAAGGCAACATCAAGATCCTCTAGTTCAGGCTAAGTAGATGTCCAGTGTAATTGTCATTATCTATAAAGTTTTAGCAAATATATCCAAAAATGGTATCAGTGTTAAAAGTTATTCATTATTTTAATCACACTATCCCACTACTCCTGTAAGGAGTTCAAGTAGGGAGTTGGACATTACACTAACAGCCTGTTTTAGGAAAACCTCATGGAGTTAGGAAATAATTCCTTGGTTTTCAAGTATGTAGTATTTTCTGGATTTTGTAACAGAATTTTCACTTTTATATAACAGTTATGAAAATGTTAATTCTGTTTTATCTTCCTCTTTTTCTTTCAGATTTCAAGATATCAGAGAAAACATATTGCTGTACTTAGTTCTTTCTGTTCTTTAGCATCAGAGTTACATGACTCCACCTTTTCTAAGTGTTTCATAACGTGTTTTTATTTGGTAAATAAAAGTTGAAAATTTCAGTAGGAACCATGTGTGCTGCTATTCATCCAGCCCCCACAGATGACCTCTACTCAGGGTTTGATGAGGTACACCCAGCACTAGATATCAAGCATCTCCAGCAAGATCCAAACTTCCAAGAAGCTGTTCGTTCAAGCTATGGACGTCGACCTCCTGTATGTATTGCTTGCTTTGTTAGAAAACACAACCTTCTTGGACAATATGCATAAACATTGACAGTAGAATGTTGTTCATTCTAATTTTTATTCTATTTCTGAATGAATGTTTCTTAATTGTTTTGTCAAAAACTTTGTTGAAGGTCAACTTATGATATGGTTCAGTCAGGACAGATTGTGATTTATTAATATGGGTTTGCTAATAATCATCAAAATCTGTTCAGTGCACTTTGAGGTCTTCACACTTTGCAGGGGTGATCTTTGTGTCAACATTACTGGTTGCAGATATTGGATGAAATTGATTGAACTTTGCATAGGTTATATATTGTGTGTTCCCCAGAAATCATGGTCACTGACTTGCAATCCAAGCAATTTTTCAGTCGACTGTCTTCGTTGCTTTCAATAATCAAGTCCTGTGACTTGAAGGATAAATGGGGTTACGTATTAAATATAGAGTTCATTTACTACCTTCACAAATTTAGGAATTTCAAGTTTAGGAAATTGCTTGTTGTCACCATGTCAGCCCAAGACTCCCCATGTTTGCTGTACTGTGTTAAGTTTTGCAATTATAATTCAATGAAGGGAAAAGGCAATCTTAATCCTTTTCACAGCTTGAGTTGTCTTTTCTCACTATGTGTATTTATTCAGATTATTTATTCAATTTAAGTTAATACTTTGTGTCGAAAAAAAATTCTTTCCAAACTCAAAGATTCATGGTTCATTGGCCATTTAAAATTGTAAATTAGTGGTTATTGCTATAGTTTATTTATGCACTGTTCTATATTGCCAGACCCAGAGCCGAGCGCCTACGGGTTTGGGGCGTCTCAGTACGGCTCAGCCTCTGGCCACAGGGATGAAGACTGTGAGTTGCCTACTTCTTTGCTGGTGGCTGTGTAATGTTACCTTTTTGACACTGGGAAATAATTTGTGTTTTTTTTCTTTAAAAAAAATCGTCCTAGATATCTTTTTTTTTTCTTTTTTAGAGTGAAGTGTTGCTGTGACCAAACGTCTATTCATTACTTTACTCTTTGTGAAATAAGTTAGCTTAGGCTCACTAACACTAAACAGAATATCTGTGTAATCATTAGAATCGTATGCCGCTTGCTACGAAATTTGTACAGTTGACACTTTGCAATCAAAAAATCTTTAAAATGCTTTTGCACCCAACTACTATAAACAAATTGTCTTCACCACATGACATGTCTTCTTTTTCTTATTTGTATAGGAATGAATAATTATTATCTTCTGGCTTTTCAATACATCATTCTTCATGATCAATAACAAAAGGTAGCAGGACTTCTTTTGGCTTCCTATATGTTCCTTCTTTATGCTTTATTTATGTATATTTATTTGGCTGGCTTTTTTTATTATTTCCAATGGTTGGTTCTTGATAATGAAGTTATTGATGAGCATGAGAAGGCATTGAAACCACTGATTAAATTTTGACCTCATAGCTAAGGTTTCCAAAACTTGACATGTACAGGGTGTCCCAGAAGTAACTGACCCTTTTGATTTGCTAATAAACCGAAAACTATTAACGCTAGGATATTGAAACTTATTTTATTCGAAAGAAAAACCTTTTTATGGCACAATAGGATACTTGGTATCCTATTTACGAACCAGCTTGACATTAGATTTTTGCTTCATTGCAAACACTTAATTTTCATCGTGTCTCCGGACAGCAAAGAAGAAAGAATAAGAATTTTGCAAATCTACACACGGACAATGTCAACAACAGAAGTGCAACGTGACTACAGAAATCATTTCAGAACAACAGTCAGTCCTTCGAAGAACATAATTAAATCGGTATATCGAAAATTTACGGACACTGGAAATGTTAATGATAAACAACGATCTGGAAGATTAAAATCAACTCGAACTGAAGCTATAAGCGAGCGAGTTTCTGCAAGTGTTACAGATAATCCTAAAGCCTCCATCAGAAAACGTTCAACTCAATTATCCATTTACCGATCGACATTACACCGCATTCTTAAAAAATACTTGAAGTTATATCCTTACAAAATTAAATTAACCCAAAAGTTTTTGCCTAATGATAATCACAGTCGTGTTAATTATCCCCAATCTTTTATTCATTTGTGTGAGGATGCCTCTTTCATCGAAACCATTATCTTCTCTGACGAAGCTCACTTTCACTTGTCTGGCCATGTAAATAGACAAAATTCTAGAATTCGGTGCGATGAAAATCCAAGAAAAATTCAAGAAAGGCCGCTGCATTCTCTTCGTGTAACGGTGGTGTGTGGTGCGGGATAACTGCTTCCAGTGTGATTGGCCCATACTTTTTTGAAAATAATGATGACGCAACAGTAACAGTTAATGGTGAAAGATACCGAACTATGATTAGCGAATTTCTAATTCCTGAAATTGAGAGACATGGCCTACGCAATACTTGGTTTCAACAGGATGCAGCCACGACCCATACTGCAAGAGAAACGATGACATTGTTAAATGAGTGCTTTCCAAATCATTTGATTTCACGATTTGGTAACATTCCTTGGCCCCCTCGTTCTCCAGATTTGACCCCATGCGATTTCTTCTTATGGGGCTACCTGAAGTCAAGGGTTTATGTAACAAATCCAATAAATCTGCAAGAACTTAAAAACAACATTTGTTCTGAAATAAGACAACTATCGTCTGATACACCAAGGAGCGTTATGGAAACGACAAAAAAACGAACCCTAAGTTGTCAAAAGAACCATGGCCATCATTTAAGATATTATATTCAAAACCTAGTTCTAATAAAGCATAAAAAGGTTTTTCTTTCGAATGAAACAAGTTTCAATATCCTAGCGTTAATAGTTTTCGTTTTATTAGCAAATCAAAAAGGTCAGTTACTTCTGGGACACCCTGTAGAGGTTTTAGTCACATCCCAGGGATAAAATCAATGAAAAATAATAAATATAATCAGTAAGTAAAAAGTCAATGAACAGTGATGGATATAATTTTAAATAAATGAAGTCAGTGAAGAATAATAAATAAAGTAAAGTGAATTAGAGCAATGTTCTGCAGATTTTATGAAGGAACATTTCAGTTGTTGCTACTCTGTGCATTCAACACAATCTGAGAGCAGAGCTTGTGAATGCCATGAATGACGCTGTAAAACATAGCTTAATTCTGTTCGGTAGTTTTTCCTGAAGCTTTTTATTCCATCAGAGAATTTGATGG
>VCRD01001866.1:47283-94410 GCA_006783055.1 Trinorchestia longiramus
ACCTCCACACGTACCAGGTACTGTACCACCTTCACACGTACCAGGTACTGTACCAGCTCCACACGTACCAGGTACTGTACCAGCTCTATACGTACCAGGTACTGTACCAGCTCTATACGTACCAGGTACTGTACCAGCTCCACACGTACCAGGTACCAAACAGTAAAATACCTGCAATATTTCACTTATTCATCAAATCTGTATCACATTCAGCAAGTAATACCGTGCACTTTTAAATAGGGGTAGCAATTTAAAAAATTGTGTTCGTTCAAGTGTATGAACCTGTAAGTTTTATTTCAAATGGTTGATCGTTGACTATCCTAACCGTTGAAACTTGCTGTTATAATACACTAATTTAACCTGCATTGCATAATTCTGATTTTTATATGCAAGTATAGTGCTAAGAAACAATAGCCTTCACCGTATCGTGGATACTGAACGCTCCTTGGTGTAGTTGTGATTCCTACACTCTTCTTGGCTGGCAGAGTTCATTTATTGTAATTTTAGAAGATTTCCGCATTTTTTATAAATTACTCGAGCTAGTCAGTGCATAACCAGCAACGCTTATATTATAAGTCTATTGTGTTAATTGTAACATTTGACAATTTAGTTGAACTGTTATTTACGACAAATGTTTCTATTTTTGTTACCTATTTATTTGCCTTTAAGAATGGCACGTGTCACGCAGTGTGCGTGGTATTCACATCCCTAGCGCAAGATCAAGACTTTATTTCAGCTCCTTTGTAATGGGCTGTTTTAAATTAATTTCCTCGATCTAATTAAATAGTGAAGGGGACAGGAAATATATTTATTTATAAATGAATACACGACGACTTTTATTATGGGGTATACTGGATGTCCCAGCGTTACTGAGTCGAAAACGACGCAACTAAAAAATTTAGTTTTTGTTGTGGCATCTACAATACAAAACTTACAATACATGCAGCCGTTGATGTATAGCTTGGTCAAAAGAGCGCGTGAATGTTCAAGAGTTACCTGTTTCTTTTGAGGGTCCTGTCGCACTGGGACACCCTGTATAGAGATAGACTAGATAGTTCCCGTGAAAATTCCACTGTTAGATTTTACTAATTTGAAATCATTATAAAGACGAATGTATTAAAGATTTACGACGAATTATTTTGTTTTAAATGAATATTTTTCATCAATATATACAGAACTTTCATTCTGTATCTCTTCTACCGATGACATGGCTTCGATAGTACTCGTGAAAATTCCACGGTTTAAAAAAATAAAACGAAAGGTTTATGAAGAAAAAACATTTTCCAGTTTTGCCCGTGGTGCTATCAGAAATGATAATCGGACAGGTGGTATTAAATAAATGGTTAATATTGTATTAAATTAAGAATTTTATTGCAAAGAGAAATATTTTCACTCTATTACGTTTCTTCAGTAGTACACACAAAATGGTAGAGTTATGTAGAAGGTAAATCACTCCTATTTTTTAAAGTTCAGCTGTTAATATCCATGCTTCTTTTAATATATGGTGTTCATATCTGACCATTGCTGATATTGAGAGTTTCATTACATCAGAATATAATCAGCACCTCAATAGAAAATACTTGTACACCTAAAACTATTCAAGCACGGATGAAATCCAGATGGATGCTCAACATATTCATAAAAATGCATGAAATTCATTAAATAACTATATATTAATAACGTTGTTACATGTAGAGTAAAATTAAACACTATTTAAAACTAATTCATCTCTTAAATATCATAGTAAAGGTGATTACAAATTGCAACTTCACGTTAGATAGTTAAATGTTTGTAGTAAAATCCGTAGAGTGTTATGCTATGTCAACTGGAGATACTTAAATGTTTGGTGCAAAGTCCGAAGACTTTCTTGACTTTTGTTCAGTCGACTATTCATATATAATAGAAACAGGTGATAGTAATGTTAATAATAGCTTGCAATAAATACAGTGTGCTATTTATTTTAACCTAAGAAAATTCTACGGTTTAAAAGTGATAAAATTTGGCATTTTTCGATTCATAATTCTGTTATAAGTTTGATTAATATGAAACTATTACAAATACGAAGGTATTAAAGATTTACGACGAATTATGGTTTTAAATAAAAAATTTCCGTGAATGCATACAGAACTTCTATTCTATATCTTATCTGTCGATAACATGCCCTAGATAGTATCCGTTTAAATTCCACGCTTTAAAAGGATAAAATTAAGAATATATAAAATAAAATACAGTTTTCAGTTTTGCCCGTGGTGTACTGCCAGAACTTGGATATTTTTAATGAATACATAAAGAACTTCTATTCTATATCGTATCCATCGATAACATGGCCTAGATAGTACCCGTGGAAATTCCACGGTTTAAAAGGATAAAATTAAGGATCTATAAAATAAAATACAGTTTACAGTTTTACCCGTGGTACTACCAGAACTTGAATATTTTTCATGAATACATAAAGAACTTCCATTCTGTATCTAATCTGTTGATAACATAGCCTGCGTGGGAAAAAGGAAGCTATTAATGGTGAAAATTATTTTATTTTATAGTAATCCGGCGGCTTTGGTATCCACAATACAATGCTTGTAATACATGCATACCCGTTCTGATTTCAGTTCAATAATTTTTCTTCAGTAATAGATAGAAAATAATGGGATGGAGAAACACAGATACAGAGAGAGATAAAGATACATAGTCGATTATACATAGATGTAAATAATATATCTAGTTAATAATAATCTGACCTATAATGTTGTCTGTCAAACATGAATGATGACCCGGCAGATCATCACGAAGGACAGAATGTTCAGCAACTCGGGCAGGCTTCGTGTGAACATGGGCAACATTTATTTCAAGACTGGCAACTATGCCAAGGCTGTCAAGTACTACAGGATGGCCTACGATCAAGTCAACAACACCAACAAAAACATGAAGTAAGAGTTCTTAATCTTTAGTTCTAATAAATTATTTACTAAACTTGTGGAAAAAAGAAGTCCCAGAAAGAAATTGTTTTTGTTCTTAGTTCTTTGGTGTGTATAGACGCGTACACTTGGTTGCAAAGCAGCCTCCTACGGTATCCGTTCAAAGCTGTTGTAGTTCAATAACGTTATTTATTCTAAAATAAATTTGTTCAACCTTACATTCATGCCTGTGTGTACATAGAAGTCCTGTAGAACTTCAAAAGCGTTCTAAAATTGTTTCGACTTTCTGTGTTCACTCAACCGATCAGTACATCAAAGATGACAGCTGCCTCCTTCTCCAACTTTCGGCCCTAATGAATTTAAGTGTTGTTGCTGTTTAGTTTCATACGAACTGTACAAGAACCTCTCACAACTCTGTTAGGAAACTATTTTAACTGGAACCGACTAGAGATTACGAGCAAAAATTAAAATCTTCTCATAATCCTTGGTTATGAATAAAATATTTTGGAGCATTACAATAAAGAAATAAATATCTTATGGTGTACGTATTTTGTTCTTCAGTTTAACACTACCTTCCTGTTATGATACTGAATGCCACTAGTGCGTGCATGTAACTAGCTTTTGGCGAAATCATCTGTTTAGAGAGAATAGAGTAATATGTCAGTTGACATCTGCTTTGGGGGTACTGAGGGACGGTTTACATCTGCTCTGGGGGTACTGAGGGACGGTTTACATCTGCTCTGGGGATACTGAGGGACGGTTTACATCTGCTCTGGGGTGCTCAAGGACTGTTTACATCTGCTCTGGGGTACCTTGCGATTGCGACTGCTCAGAAGGAAAGAGTTGACTACAGTCCGAAGTTTCTTAAATCAAACACATGTTAATGTTTTTATCATTAACTTCGCCTGAAATATGGTGTAAAAATATTCTTAGAATGTTTTTTATGTAAAAGTTTAATTTCCAAATAACTTCTGTTGTGATGAATTATTATAATGCGTTCAGTGACAGTTTATTTTTAATAAGAATTTGTATTTGCTGATTCTCCTCTGTAGGAGAGCAGCGTTCTCCTCTTTATCTACTTCAAGAACCTACAGTGTTAACATGAGTCATACCTCTATTGTGTTTCTTACTCTAATAGCGAGATCAGTTCTGCCGAATTCCCAATACGTATCTTGATGAGTGTCGATATCAAATCTTCTTTCCGGTTCCATGTAACCCTAGAGGTTTAGAATAGAATAGAATGAGGCTATAGGAACGAACCTTCTGGCCCATTCTTGGGTCGGATAATTACTTCGATAATTATTCGGTTGTTTACCCAAGTCCCATGCCGTATTTCTAGCCGCGTCAACCATGTCGGCAGCGGGATTCGAACCCGGGTCTTTCCGCTCGCAAGCAGATTCGCTCACCAGTCAACCAAGCTGGTGGGTTTAACATGTGCCTTTTGTCTGTAACTGAGGATTTGTGTTAAGTAAACCACTCGGTGCTGCAGGATCCAGATCATGCACAACATCGGGCTGGTGTTCATCAAGATGGGTCAGTACAGCGAGGCTTGTACAAGTTTTGAGTACATCATGCAAGAACAGCCCAACTTTCAGACGGGCCTGGACCTCGTCACCGCCCACTACGCCCTCCAAGACAAAGAGAAGATGAAGAAGAGCTATCTCAGGCTTCTCGACTGCGTGCTCGACGTCGACGATGATGAAAAGTACACTGCGTCTGCGGTGCGTTTCTGGACATGTGATTAAATTTTTTCAAGTCTAGAATTCCTAATGATTTTTATTTAATTGTGTTTCATGTTTGTGAAAACAATGTACTAACAACCGCTCGTTTTAAATGCATGTGCTTCGAACTTTCCAGCAATCGAAATTTTGTCGGCTTCTTTGAAATGGCATTCAGTTTAGTCAATATTCTAAATATATATTTTTCCTCAGGACGACGCCCACGGCAACCTCATCCTGGAGGTGATCCGGAACGACACTCTGCGGAAGGTGGAGCGTCAGCTGCGTCAGGAGGCAGAGCGAGCTATCCTCACTGCTGCCAAACTCATCTCTCCAGTCATAGAGGACGACTACAGCGACGGCTACAACTGGTCAGTTCATCTGGATCATCATCTAAGTTTTATCTTCAGTGCATCTTCATTCTGTTGATTGTCACCAACTCGAAGATAACCTCACAGACGTAATCTCAACTGCAATGTGAAGCACGCTGCTGGAATGTAAATCAAAGCAAGCAGATGGAAGCTCTCTTTGTGCAACCCTTGTTTTGCTCTCCAACGTTTATTCTAAATAAAATATATCAATCGTAGGATATTGAACCTAGAGTAATGTTTATTAAGGTCACGAACTTTTGCCTCTATGAGGTCTGTTTTCTGATGTCAAGACCTGAACACATAAACGTCTGACACAAATTGTAATGTAACCAAGTTTTTGCAAACATTCTACAACGAAGTTATACCAGCCGCACGCGTCAACAAGCAATACTTTAGATGCTAGTTTCTAAGAAGCAGCTTGGCGGTCCAACCTCGAGCTGTCTTTAGAAATTGTCAGTGTATTGAGAAATAATTTATGCTTGTCAGCACTTTAGTGCCGACTGCATTTACGAACGGATATCTTCACATTGAAGACTTGTTGATAATAGAAATATTAAGACATCAAACCCCTCACAAGACTGTTTCCTAAAAGTCAACCACTTGGCTTTATGCACCGTCTGATGTTTTATAATGGCTCTTATTGAACTTGAGTCTAGTTTCAGTGCCCTTTCATTCACATATCTTTCACGAGTACTTTGTTTCTTCGTCTTCAAAGACCGTTTTACTCGCATATAGTGTAGTATATACCCCTTTAATTGCGAGCCTAACACCCCTGTACTCAGCAAGCTTCCACAACCACTTTACTCGCTTACTTTACGACAAAAAACATGTACACATTACATCATACTGTTTAAATCGTTAATATCGTCAATCTACGGTCCAGAATTATCGCACTCTCACGAGTTGCCTCACGACGTTACTGTGTTATCACTTCAATATTTCTTTCCAGTAGAGTCTATATCACTTTTTTTAAAAACAAGTCGACTAATACTAATGATAACAAGTATATTAACGAAAATATAATATTTATGGTATATATCGGTGTTTCTCAAAGTTTTTTCAATCACCGCCCCCTTAGGACACTATTTGATTTTCCACCGCCCCCTAATGATTATATTACTGTATATTATACAGTAATGCATTTCCTCAACGCCCCCAAGGGGGCGGCACGGACCACTTGGAGAAACACTGGTATATATGATAAGAGACTGTAAATAACATGTGATTAAAAATATACAGAACAAGAGTAACAACTCACTTTACCGCTGTCCAGGTGTGTGAACGCCATCAAAAACTCCCAGTACCCTGAGCTGGCAAGTGACCTGGAGATCAACAAGGCAGTCATGTTCCTCCGTCAAAAGAACTTCAGGGAAGCTGTTGACACCCTCAAAATGTTCGAGAAAAAGGAAACCAAAGTCGCAAGCACCGCTGCCACCAACTTGTCCTTCCTCTATATCCTGGTACGTGGTGGCAGTTCAGTACATGTCGATAAATTCCGTGACGTTCTTAGTCCGCAATCCACTCAAGTTGCTGACTGACTTCAACTTGTGTTATTTGTGTCGACATTCATAATGTACCTTCAACTTCTACTATGTACCTCGTCGACCACTACCATACAGTTTCTGATCGCTCTTAAGTGTTGTGGATAACTTGCGTACCCATCAGTACATCAGATACCCATTAGTACCTCAGCTACCCTCAGTAAATTAGGTACCACCAGTACCTCAAGTACCCATCAGTACCTCGGGCACTATCAGACCTCAGGTACCCGTCGGCACCTCAGGGGCCCATCATTACCTAAGGTGCCCAAAGTTAGGTGATACCTCAGGATATCTATTCTGGTTCTCTTGAGTATAGTTTAGTGAGTACTACCTTCAGAGGTATGTATGTGGTTGATTATTTGCTATTTTTGTTATAGCCTTCCCTAATTTTGTGACGTTTTTTCGTATCGAATTTTCTTCACTCCATGCTTGTTTTTTTTTCAAATTTCTGGTCAATTGTGAGTTGAATTACTTGTGTTTGTTTATGCAGGAACTTTTCCCATTTTGAGAAACTACTTCATTAGTTCAGAAGATTCTGGACGCGTCTATACAGATCGTGATTAATCAAACAGTCTCCAGTCATCTCACTTGCAACGTAGACAGAAAGTTATCAGAGTACCTAGTCATTGTTAATACCATTAACATAAATTTTTTGATTGAAACATCTTACTAATATGAAGCTTCATGCGATTTCTTTATTAAAACTTGCATTACGAGTGTCTAGTCTTTTTTTCTTACCGCTGATTTATCTTTTTATTGAAACCGTCACATTAAGATGAAGCATAATACGTTGCAGCAAAAGGACTTGAGCCAGGCGGAGCTGTACGCTACACAGGCACGGGACAGCAACGGCTACAATGAGGCAGCGCTCATCAACCTGGGCAACGTATGCTATCTGAGAGGGGACCATGAAAAGGCCAGGGAACTCTACCTCGCAGCTCTAGACATCGACGCCGCCGCTGTTGAAGCTCTCTATAATCTAGGTGGCTGAATATGATAATGACCATCTGAGTTGCTAATAATGATAATGGCAATCATAATCTAGGTTGCTGAATAAAAAAATAACAATCTAGGTTGTTGAATATAATAGTAATTATTATAATAATCTAGGTTGTTTCTTGGTGAAACAAGTCACAGCTCTAGCTAAACATCTTTTCATTTTCCTTTCACCCCGAAAAATGTTATGTTTGTTTATTTTAATTTTGAGAAAAGATGCTACGTAAATTATTCTTCAAAAAACTGATGAATATATTCCAAAATTATTTGTTCCGTGCAATGTATGTGACTCATTGTCAATAAAAAACTCTGTCTAATTTGATATGCTCGATCATTTGCTCATTTCAAATGCCCTACAGGCTTCGTTAATTTGTCTTTATAATATGTCCTAGATTTGCTGACATTGTAAAAAGCTCGTAAAGTAGTGTTGCAATTACTCATTCTAGCGTAAACTTTCAGTTTGCCTAAACTCGTGAAAGAACTCTTTATAGCTTGCTAACTATTTTTATGTCCCCGTATTCATATTTACTAATCGCTTTGGTAAACGTGTCTGATAAGTTCTCTAGTCGACTTCCCTTTTCTTCCGATACGTGTAGAGAGTATCGTAGAAAGTTATTTTTTATTTTAGTACTGTTTTTCTGGAGTTCAGGTTGGTACACACGTAATATGGTGACTGAGCGACTGACTAGCTAGAACATAGGGTTCGATCCCTTGTGCTGGCTGAACGATTTATGTTAAAGAACCTACAAATATGCGAGTAAAACTTGTGCTTTGACGTGAGCACCAATGCCTTAATAATCTTCTCTTTAAACGGTAACTCTTCTCCAAATTTAACTAAATTGTCAACTTAGTGTTTTATATTAATTATAACATAGTCTACAAAAGTTCAGGGAAATATGTAGATCTACATTAACCTAACAACTCAGTTACTCTGGACTGTATTGGACAAAGCATGCTTTATTTATTAATATTTATATTGATTACTTGCTTGAAGGTTTGGCTAACAAACGGCTGGGCCGACTGGAGGATTCTCTTGACACTCTCATGAAGCTGAATGCAATCATGCGCAGCAGCCCACCAGTCCTCTGTCAGATCGCCCACCTTTACCAGATGATGGGCGACAACGAGCAGGCGGCAGAATGGTAAGTGTGATACAAATCCCTTCCTTTCTGAAGGTTTGGTGTGTGTGATACAAATCCCTCTTAATCTGAGGGTTTGGCATGTGTGATACAAATCCCTCCTAATGTGAGGGTTTGGTATGTGTGATACAAATCTCTCTCTCTCTGTGAAGGTCTGTATGTGTGAAACAAATCCCTCCGACTGTTAGGGCTTAGTATATGTAATACAAATCCCTCCCTCTTTGAGGGTTTAGTATATGTAATACAAATCCCTCCCTCTGTGAGGGTTTGGTGTGTGTCATACAAATCCCTCCTAATGGGAGGGTTTGGTATGTGTCATACAAATCCCTCCTTATGTGAGGGTTTAGTATATGTAAAACAAATCCCTCCTTATGTGAGGGTTTAGTATATGTAATACAAATCCCTCCCTCTGTGAAGATTTAGTATATGTAATACAAATCCCTCCCTCTGTGAAGGTTTGGCATGTGTGATTCAAATCCCTCCTTATGTGAGGGTTTGGCAGGTGTAATAAAAAAAATGGTTACGCAGAAATTTCCTGGTGAATTTTTTAAGTATTCTTTTTGACCTCTAGGGAGGTTTGAATTTCAAACCTTAAACTCTCTGAGGTATTTTCATCTACCGCTATATTCCAGTGTTTTAATCCCTTTAGAAATAAATGTATGTATAACTTCATCCATAGGTTGGACGCATTTCAACCTAATTTTAATGTTAGATCGGGTAAGAACATAAAATTTGGTTTCGTTAGCGATTAATTTCAGTTCAAATTTCATCCATTAGGGAAATTATTATATTCATATTTAATTATATTTAATTTTCCTCACTCAAATGGGATAACTTCAGTAAGATCTGTGCAGAAATTTTGAATAAGAATGGGACAACTTATGATTTATAATACTGACTGTAATCCTAAAGTTTGATTATTAATCGTATTATGAGGCTTGAAAATGAGTCAAAATTAAACAAATTTTATATTTTTAACTATGATTCACTTGATCTTTTTTATAAGGTTGAACTAATATTACAAAAAAAGCTCCTCACAAGTATGTATAGAAAAGGATGTTCAAAACAGTTTTAGTAGCAACGATCCTCGTGTTATGTTACGAGCAGTTAACTGTTCATAATCAAACATTTAAAGTCATCGCCTAGGTCATTAGTTCTTTTTTACCCCATTTTTATACATATTATTCTGACATAGCGACTACACTATTTCAGAGTGTACCATGTAAATGTACAATTACCCTGTGTTTGACTGTACCATGTATCTGTTGAGGTACCTGCAAGTATTGTCCCTTGTACCGACGGACTCCAACATCCTCGAGCGCCTGGGCCAAATTTTTGACGGCATGGGCGATAAGCAGCAGGCCTACCAGCACTACTTTGACGTGAGTGTTGCTGTGGTAGCGTCGCTGTAGTACCTGCTGTAGGGCACCAGCAGCAGGCTACCAGTACTACTTTGATGTGAGTGTTGCTGTGGTAGTTTCGCTGTAGTACCTGCTGTAGGGCACCAGCAGCAGGCCTACCAGCACTACTTTGATGAGTGTTGCTGTGGTAGCGTCGCTGTAGTACATGCTGTAGGGCACCAGCAGCAGGCTACCAGTACTACTTTGATGTGAGTGTTGCTGTGGTAGCGTCGCTGTAGTACATGCTGTAGGGCACCAGTACTACTTTGATGTGAGTGTTGCTGTGGTAGCGTCGCTGTAGTACATGCTGTAGGGCACCAGCAGCAGGCCTACCAGCACTACTTTGACGTGAGCTCACCTGTATATGTGCATGTATGTTTTGCCTTAAATCTCGTAATGAATTTTACCGTAAAACCTTGCAATGAATTTTACCCTTAAACTTTGCAATAAATTTTACCCTTAAACTTTGCAATGAATTTTACCCTTAAACTTTGCAATGAATTTTACCCTTAAACTTTGCAATGAATTTTGTTCATACACTTTGTAGTAAGTGTCACCCATATGCCTCGTCGCAAGTCTTCATCTTGAACCTCGCGCTCTGTTTAGTGTCGTAGTACATCTTAGTTACAGTTTGTCAGTCGTAGATATTGTGACAATGATCTGTCTTGAACCCGACGCTCGGAGTTAGCCTCTGTCACGTCAGTTATGCTGTTCAAAGACACAGTAGTTAGGCGTTCCATTGAGTTTACGCGAATAATTTTATGGTTGTATTTCTAAATGAAGTCACGTACACAATGCATGCTTTCTGTGACTGAGAAAAAAAGAATTCGTATGGATTTATAAAAATATCACAGTGATAAGGAAAATATTGAGTATACCACCATTAATTTTGCCTCCGTTTATCAAGTGGGGCCATGGCTTCAAAAATTACGTTAACGTTTTGACTCATTTACATCGGCTCTTTTGATTTGAGGAACACTGTGGTGCACAAGCATATCTGGACTATGATCATGATACATAGTGCGGCAAAATTACCTGATGCCTTACTATATTTAATGGAAGCAAAATAAAGTAAAGAGAGAAACGTGTAGTATACTCTCAAAATGTACTTATTTTTATTTATTTTTTTCGTTTTTTACTTATTTTTTTTACACATTTTTTGTTTGTTACTGCATTCCACTTATCACCAGCTTGGTCGACTGGTGAGCGAATCTGCTTGCGAGCGGAAAGACCTGGGTTCGAATCCCGCTGCCGACATGGTTGACGCGGCTAGAAATACGGCATGGGACTTGCGCAAATAACCGAATAATTATCGAAGTCATTATCCGACCCAAGAATGGGCCAAAAGGTTCGTTCCTATAGCCTCATTCTATTCTATTCTTATTCTAACTCCCTGTACACGTGAACTAATGGAGCTCTTTGGTCTCCTGACAAGTCTTTCCGCTACTTCCCGAGCAACTTGGACGTGATCGACTGGCTTGGGTCGTACTTCATCGAGCTGCAGTATCCTGAGAAAGCCATTGAATACTTTGAGCGTGCCGCCCTCATGCAGCCTGACCAGCCCAAGTGGCAGCTGATGGTGGCAGCTTGCCACCGCAGAGCCGGGGCCTACCACAAGGCTTTGAGTACCTACAAGCTCGTGAACATGGACTTCCCAGAGAACATTGAGTGTGAGGACAACTGGTGCTTTGTTTACCTGGGAACATTGAGTGTGAGGACAACTGGTGCTTTGTTTACCTGGGAACATTGAGTGTGAGGGCAACTGGTGCTTTGTTTACCTGGGAACATTGAGTGTGAGGGCAACTGGTGCTTTGTTTACCTGGGAACATTGAGTGTGAGGACAACTGGTGCTTTGTTTACCTGGGAACATTCAGTGTGAGGGCAACTGGTGCTTTGTTTACCTGGGAACATTGAGTGTGAGGACAACTGGTGCTTTGTTTACCTGGGAACATTCAGTGTGAGGACAACTGGTGCTTTGTTTACCTAGGAACATTCAGTGTGAGGGTAACTTGAGATTGATTTTCCCCGAGATCTTAATGTGTCCGAGATGCCTATTTATTATTTCAAAGATTTTGTGAATCCGTACAAAATAAATTGGGCTCTGTGTTCTGAAAATTGAGCAACGCTGATACATGTAGAATTTTTCGACTTTATTCGAACAGCGGATTGGGGATGCATGCAAATAGTTTGAAACTCACTCAGTCTACCATGGAAAGCCGCGTTTATTTCAAATCTTTTGTGTTTGGTTTCAATTGCTAATCAGGTCTCATCTTTTTAACGTCTGGGCTCTATTTTTCTGTCATACGGGGAGTCAGTGTATTGTGCTGCTAGCCACTTTCTTGATTGTTCAAGACACTTTAGCCGTGTACATTCCAACGCTGTCAATTTTTTTGAGATGCTCATCACTTCTGTTGGTGCTCTTGTACTTCGGTCACAGATATGTAGCAAGTGTAATGGTAAAACTCGATTCTCGATTCAGACAGTCCTAAATTTTAAACTTTTTCTCATGCAGTAACACACCCTGTCGTAAGCAGCAACACATCCTGTCATAAGCAGCAACATCAACATACCCAAAATGATACGAATTTTCGCTTTTGACTAGTGACAAAAAGCGACATACCCAAACTTTACAACTGACGACGAAGCAGCTATATACCCAAAATTTTACTAACTTTCGCTGATGCCTGGTTATGAAGACGCTTTACCCCTGCAGGCCTGAAGATGCTGGTACGCCTGAGCAGTGACCTAGGCCTGGCTGAGAGCGGCCAGTACGCCATTGAGCTGAAGAAGGCGGAGCAGGCAAGCATACAGCGGGAGACACGGGCAGCAAGCTCACGTCCAGGCTCTCGACGGTACGTTCTGTCTCCCTTGCTTATTTCTTATCTATTCCTTGTAGTATTCTGAAAACCACTTCTTGTTGTATGAATACTCCCTCTTGTAGTTCTTTGATCTTATTGTCTATAGTACTTCTGTGAATATATTCCCTGTCGTATTTTTTTTAAATTCCGTTAGTCGTGTAAAAACAGCTCATCTTCGTTTTTGTGAATGTTCCCTATTAGTTTTTGTGAATATTTGTATCATAGTTTTTGTCTTATTACTCATTTTTAAGCGTTCTCGTACTTATATTTGTATAATTATTTCTTCACATAATTTCTTCGATAAATCCTTCGTGAATGCGCATTGTTTTCTGAGGCACGAACTGTAAATAAATATTGGCACGAACAGTTCTCCAACTTCTATGTAAAAAGTGTGAAAACAATTTTAGTACACAACAGTAAGAGAAAAGGACTACAAAATTTCTCTTGGGGAAACATTCCTCACTCACCAATACCACTTAGACCAGCGTTTCTCAATCTTTGCTGCAACACCGAGTCGCTGCCCTTCAATGAGTCAAGTATTCGTAGTTTTTCAGCGTCCCATCGGTGTCAAACCGGTCGAAGGCCTGTAGCCTCCGTGGGAGGGGGCCACTGACCCTCGGTTGAGAATCGCTGATTTAGACTATCTTGTTTAATAATTATATTGAGTGTACTTTTGTTTAGACGTTGTGTGTTAGTTTACGGGTTTTACTTAAAAATATGTAAATATTATTCTCTTGGCTCTTTTTGTATTTAATCTAATGACAAAGCTCAAGGATCATTTTTATTTTCTGACCAAGCTACTACGATGATGATAGTTCACTTGTGTTCTGATAAATTCTCGCGCATTTTCAATAATGTTTCTTGCATTGAAACATTATCCGTCATTACGTAATTGGACATGAGCATGTAACATCGTAAAAGGTTGGTGCCTCACGAGCGTCTTTTTCTTCGTGTTGACCTCAAATTCGTAAGCCGGATTAGTTGTATGAACATTTTCAACGCATTTATTTTCAACATTAAATTGGTTGTATGCATTTTCACGTTGAATCGTTCCGGTTGTGTAGTAGTTATTCTCGTACAAAATGTTTTTATCTGATGCACTGTAGTGCTTTTCTATAATAGTTGTTCACATTGAACAAAATTGGGGAGCAGTTTCATTTGTCTAATATGGAGCGAGTCAAAGAGCTTATCATGAAAGTAATAAAAGTTCGATTTTCACGCAACATATGAAATCATATTTGTTAGATTCAAGTGACGAAGGTAACATAACATATGGAGATCTAATAGCTGAAAATTTGGAAAATTTATTTATTGATCTTTTGTTTGAAATTTGCGTGTTCAGTTTTTTCTCAGTCCGCGGTAAATGCTATATATACAAAGAGCCCGACGATTTCGAAACGCTGTTGTAGAATATCTTGTTTATGAATTATATTGAGCGTACTTTTGTTTTGACGTGTGTTAGTTTACGCGTTTTAGTGGATTAAAAAAAATATGGATTCACATGGATCAGTTTCCTGCCAGTACCGAACAAGTTGGTGTTAGCTCACGTAGAGGAACCTGTGCTGTATTCACGCGCTGGGCAGTAAGCATCACAATCGCATCCTGCACCTAAAAATGACGGATCCGCATTACTCTGTTCCGTTGACAGGTCGTCATCGCGGGCTTCTCGAAGCGGCTCCGCGTATTCAGGATATGACGACACCAAGAGCCACATGGACCGGTTGGTCTAACATTCTTATCTAAATCCAAAAACTGGCTTAATGATTTATGTTCGTGAATGTCTTCCTGGTGACCGAGTGGGTAAAGACGCTGGGTTGCGACTGAGCGGTCGGTTTGTATGAGTGCAGAGTTCGGTTCCTTGGTGCCATCTGAACGATTCATCCATGAGGGTCAGGAATAAGATGCAAATACGCTTTTCACCTCTACTAAATAAAAACACCTTGAGGGAGAGAGACAACTGAGAAGGTTGTTCATCTGTAGTAGCATGTTCCTTTCATTTATTGGCTACTTTCCTGGTCAAGGAGCAAAGTCCTAGTGTGTATCATTGTATCATATTGATAAATTTTTCCCCTTTTTCTGGGATAGTCATTAAGGTTGGTCGTTGGAGAGTATCCGTCCGTGTTGGAGGCGAGTCAAACGAGACAGACGATAGCAAAAAGTTAGAAATTTCTCTCTCCACAAACAGCTGACCATCGCACCGTGCTTATTGAATGCGTTTGTAACATTTCATAGCATAACTGCTTCTTTCATAAGTTAATAATATACTTCTTTCATACCTTATATTTACTGCTAAGGAACTGACTTAGAACTCAACGCTTTTCGTGTACATTCTGAGCTACCCTGTATAGAGCCAATAACAGTGGTTGCTGGAATCTGCCGTCAGTTTGTTTTTGATGTGACGTCTCATATTCTCCATTTTACTCGTCTAGTTTTATTTCTCATGTTGCGGTTAGCCACCGTGTGATTGAGGCGACTTACAAGTGTTCTATTCTGTCGAGTTATGTACAAGCGCCCGTATCTCCGAGAACATTCTCTTACCAGATGCTAGCCTAATTCAGTGAAGTTAATGTTGAAAAAATGTTAATGTAGGACCCGAATTATTATTTTGTTTTAATAGCCATAAAAACTGAACTGTATCATCAACCAACTCTCCTCCCCAAAAAGAAATCACTAAAAAATCACTTGTTGCAGTAGTAGATAAAAGAGTGATACTAATCATGGTGACATTAGATTAATTTTAATGATATTCCCGTTGCTCACAGCATCGGCAGTTCTCGAAGCTTTGGCGCAACTCGTAGCTTCCCTGGGTCTGCTGTGAGCGGCAGAGCCACGCGTCTCTCTCTCGACTCCGACAACCCTCTGCCTACCACCAAAGAAATTGGTTCGTCTGTTCATATTGATATTCTCAATGTTATAGGAACTGGTTCGTCTACATTGATATTCTCAATGTTATAGGAACTGGTTCGTCTACATTAATATTCTCAATGTTATAGGAACTGGTTCGTCTACATTAATATTCTCAATGTTATAGGAACTGGTTCGTCTACATTGATATTCTCAATGTTATAGGAACTGGTTCGTCGATATTGATATTCTCAACGTTATAGGAACTAGTTCATCCATATTCATATTAATTTTCCCCTATTTGAAGGAATCAATTAGTTTTATTCATTCTTGTTTCCCCAAACCAAAATAATTTATCGTTTAGCTCTCCCCATGAACAAAAAGACGAGATCTATTTTATTCACATTGTTGGTTCAACAGCATGAAATGTCAATTAATTTTGTTCTTGCTGTTGCCTATGCTGAGATATTGCGTTTTTTCTTTAATTTGAATGTTCCTAAAATCAAAGGAATTTATTCGTTTTTATCAATGGTTTCCATGTTCGGTTCTTCCTTCTGTGTATTTTGGAGACTTGAAAGTCCTCATGAGATATGTAGGTTTCCTGAGCTTCACTCAAGAGAGACAAAGAGGTGGAATATTCTGATATCATTGCATTATCTATGGCTACACTAATTACTCTCGTCCCTCGGAGGCAACAATTCTTGCAAGGGTCTACTTGTGTAGATAGAAAGGCCTCGTCTTACGATTCCATTCTTCTCTATTTCATTCCTCTCGTTCCCTACGCGTATTACTCGGAAAATTTACACATCCCCGTAAAGCACAAAGTTTTCTCGATACGCTGAAAGGCGTATTCTGCTTTACTGTTTGGGGAAGTCAGCTAAGAAATATTTTAGGATAGCTAATTCGGAAACATTTAACGAAAAATCAAATGCTTGTTTAATCTCTATTCTAGACATAGTTGTTAGGTCTCGTCTTTTTTGTAATTCGTTCTGTGCCAAATTGTGTTATCATTTTTTGTGATAATTGTCTAACTATGTGTAATAGCCGACCGGTCTTTCACTCAAGACTTCTGTGATGTGTGACAGTACATGAAAGTGACTGTGGATCAAAATAACAGTGAACGAGAATAACTAGGTCAAAAAATGCATCTCTCCATTTACAAGTGACACCATAATGCACTATAGTAAAGATAATTTTTGACACAAAGATACCTTGTCAATAGTAGAGTTAACTCAACGTTCCTCGAATTACCCTACGTTGGCGCCGGGATATCGGATCGTTGGATCAGGTTGCCCCGTCGTTATGCAGTGGCCCACTACAATCACGTGAACACGTCTCTAACAAGAGCCCCTCTGTCTGTGCAGACGTGAGCTACCAGGACCCTGTGGGGCCCATCCCAGAACGACCCATGACCAGCCTCCGCAGGGACAGGCAAGACGACGACTTCGGGGACGACGATATCGGCGACGACCTCTTGCCCTAGATCCTTTACGTTCCGCACGTGAGAGCAACTGTCTAACGTCTGATATTTTTCGCTTTAAGGTCTTTTCATGCCATATTATACGTATATCTTTCGGGCCTACGACGGTGGCATCTTATCTTTAATTAACGTTATTGTACATTTTATCTAGATTTTATTTGCTCAGCAATACCAGTGAAATATATCCATTGAAAGTGAATTTTAATAGAAACAAGTAAAATTAGTCTTTAAATGTCGATAACTATAACTGAAGGCCGTAAGAGAATTCTAAATACAAGTTTCACGACCATACAGCGACTGGGACCTTGAGTAGTTTTACAGATAGCTCAGTGAACTTTTGGAATAGTTCATGCTTGCATGTACAGTAAATGATTTTGCACACGGTAAGTGTACCAAGCTGTATAAGATATTTGGAAATAGGAATTAGTGTTTTATCAGTTATATTACGTAAATACACTCCCAAGATTAGAGTGGTTAGTACTGTGAACTAAGCAAGAGTATCTGCATTAATGTTTGTTCGTTTTTCATGATCATGTACGTTTTCATCAAGTAGATTTGTGATGAACAGCTCTTACCCTTTCAGAACATTTCCTTCATCCGTAACTAGTAAATCTAATACAATGTCATATGAAAGTGTCTTGAATGTAAAAAATTGACAACTTATCCGGTGCTGAAGTTTGGTTAACATATCCCCGCCATGGCCCACATAATCTCGCTCACTATCTAACCTGGCACTTTACCAACATAACATAGGATACAACTTACCAGGATTTCTATCACTTTCTGACACATTAAGATTTTCAAAAAGATAAGAAAACACTAAGTCGTTAGCCACTCCATCTTCCATAACATACAAGCGGTCTCATAGAACACATTAAAATCTCGTTTGACATTTTTCACTTGTCAAAATGAAATAACAAAAACTTGTCCGATTCGTAACATTTCTAATAATATAATTTGCAACAAATTCATCAGGTCATATTATTATTCCTCATAAAATTTACTCGTAAGAGCCGAAGCATAAGCATGCATTAGTACCACCAAAGCCGAATGAGTTATTGAGAGCAATCCTTCTTTTGTGTCGGTCAATCCAAGGTTGCCCAACTTTGGCCACAATATTAACTTTATTGGGAACTTGAATGGGGTTTTCCAGGTTCGCGGTGGGGGGCAAAAAGCCTGCGTGTACAGCGAGTATCGTGAAGATAGACTCCACAGCACCTGCGGCCCCAAGCAAGTGCCCAACAGCTCCTTTGGTCGAGGACACTTGGACTTCGTTGTCTCCGAACACTCGCCCTATGGCACCGAGTTCGATCTCATCCCCTAGAGGTGTAGACGTAGCGTGGGCGTTGACGTAGCCAACATCCGCCGGCCCCACCGAGGCTTCCTTCATGCACATCTTCATGGCCCTCTCACCTCCATTGCCGTCCTCCCTCGGAGACGTGATGTGGTGAGCGTCTCCACTCATTCCAAACCCAAGAACTTCTGCGTAAATTTTAGCATCTCTCGCTCGCGCGTGCTCGAGTTCCTCCAGAACTACAATCCCGCTCCCCTCACCCATCACAAATCCGTCCCGGTCACGGTCGAATGGCCGTGACGCGACACTGGGATTATCATTGTACTTCACTGACAACGCTCTCAGCCTACTGAACCCTGCCATACCTATAGCGTTCACTTTGGCTTCTGATCCTCCACTGACCATCACGTCAGCATCGCCGTACTTGATCATCCTGAAACAATCGCCAATGGAATGTGTGCCGGTAGCGCAGGCAGTTGAAACACTATGGTTCGGACCTTGGAAACCATATTTGATGCTGATTTGGCCTGCAGCCATGTTCGTCAATATTCTGGGAATGAAAAATGGGTTAACTTTACTATATTTTTCCTCCAATGCTTTTCCGGTAGCAAGGATATCTTCTAGGTCAACTATACCCATGCCGATGGCAACGCCAGTGGCCTGTCGTTCCTTCTCGTCCTCAGGGGTCCAAGCAGCGTCAGTGATGGCTTCTTTGGCTGCGATCAGAGACACGATTGTGGCGGGGGACAGCGAGCGCAGTTCAGAGGTGCTAAACTCGCCCTTAATATTCAGCTCGTGAGGGGCAGTGCCGTGCGGAATTCTTGCAGCCACTTTGCAAGGAATCTGTGATGAAGATACGAGCTTGAGGGACCTCGAACCGACTTACAAAATGAAAATCCGGATGTTAGGAATTTCGGGTGTTATTTATTAAAAGTATTTAGCACTCATTACATTAGATATTTATGTTCACAGCTAAAGCAGTATGATAAACATGATAGACGAACCTAAATTAAATTTGATTATAGACATGAACAGTCTAGCCAATTTTTGCTAGTGCGATTCACGTAATTACCTTGAGTAATTTCGATGAGCAAATTCATATAGAACCTACTGTAATTTACATTCTAGATAAATTTTGTAAAGGAATTAGTGCCAGCATTCTAACAACAAAAGCTCAATTTTTCAAGCTTATGACTTCATATAAATGTTTGAAAGATATTGAATGTCAACAGTATTAACATGGAGGTACAGCCCCATTTACAAGATTTATCTGAGAATATCTAAACTATTTTAGCCTCATTTGTACTTGGATATTAAAATTTTTAAT
This sequence comes from Trinorchestia longiramus, assembly GCA_006783055.1. NCBI lineage: Eukaryota > Metazoa > Arthropoda > Malacostraca > Amphipoda > Talitridae > Trinorchestia > Trinorchestia longiramus. Next base: position 67,167 of record VCRD01001866.1, read on the forward strand.
TTACTCAATGAAATATTCAACCAAAATATTTGTATTTTCATGCAGATAATCATTTTCAAAGCACGTATGCCTAATAAAAAGTTATAAACTCCATTCGAAAATTTGAACACCATAATATTAATCAATAATAAACTAGTTTAAACTCAGCAGCTAAAATACAAACGAACCGGTTTAGCCCACTCATCAGCGACGAAAGCAGTGGCCGTGTCTCCTGCAACGAGCCTGTTCCAGACGTAAGGCACTCCGAGGCCTAGTGGACACACCATCCCTACTCCAGTCACAACCACACGACGAGCCACTGTCATTGCTAATATTTGCTCGTACAAAACACAGATAATAAAGTAGCTGGAATTGGAAGTCAAATGTTAGTGTGCAGCTCCTCAGGAAAAATGCTTTGAAAAATGAGTAGATGTCGAGCGAGATGAAGCGACTGTCATTTGGTCATCTTTAAGTACCTCATAAGTACTTTATAAGGAGATATTGGAATACACTAAAATAAATAAACTCCTTAAATGTAAGAAAATCACCATCGATAAAAAAGTTAAGATAATGGCACTAAATTATATAAGATAATGCAGAGATGACTGAAATGAGAAGTAATAAATCTTCCTAAGCAAAAAGTAAATCACAATGACAAAATGTCTGCCTAACATCTGTAAATTCACAAGGTATAGAATAGATAGAATAGAATAGAATGAGGCGATAGGAACGAACCTTCTGGCCCATTCTTGGGTCGGATAATTACTTCGATAATTATTGTATATAGGCAAGAAAAATTCTCTTTTCTTCACGAAGACTTTTTTAGCACTGATGCCATTTGATCTACACCTGATTCAAGTTTTGATGAACTTCTTCAGTAATTTAGAGCAATGACTGGCGTCAGTCTAGTCTAAAAAATGAGTGCAATGAAATCTTAGGATTTTTTAGCCTGTTATGTCACTTATGGAAGAAGCTTTTCCTGGTCAAATGATTTTAATAGACCAGAAATGCTTACCCAGCTTCCTAGAATCAACTGGAAGTTAAAAAAACAAAGTTCTCTTACCAATAGCCTGCACCATCATAATGAATGAAAAACTTTAACATACAACCCCACCATCCCAAACTACTCAGTCATCAAACAAGATAGACAACATGGCGAAGGTGGAGGACTCATAACACATACACCACATCAACTACATTGACATGTCGCAGACCACGTGCAACCTACTTCGAATCAACCATCACACCGAACTACAATCGTTCAAAATAGAAACAGGCACAAACAAAGACATCACAATCATCAACGCTTACATCCCACCAGATACGTCACCCACCTTACCAGCCGGATACAAACCCAACCTTCAAGCCCTGAACATACATAGAAACACCATTCTTTGCGGCGACTTCAATGCGAAACATTCCAGCTGGTTCACACAACAACAAAACAACACTCGAGGTGAAGAGTTATCAGGTCAACTCAACAGTCTCTTCATCCTCAACGATACAAACAAACCTACACACATCCCACCCCAAGTCAATTATAGTCCTCTACCCCTTGCAAACCACACTACTTGGAAAACAGAAACAGACTTGTCTTCAAACCACCTACCCATCATCATCACAACATACCGGCAAAGACCTCACCACCCACCCTAGACAAACACGCACCAACAACAAAAAACTAACTGGGAGAGTTTCGCAGAACAAACAGAACAATTTTTCGTAGCACTCAACACCCGCCCCACAAATGAGACAAATCAAGCAGCAGCAGCAGAATTCAACGCCATCATCACAGATGCTGACAAAAACACATTCTAAAAGGAAACAGAAAACACCACAACCCAAACTTTACACATGAATATACTAATCAGAGAACGTAACAATCTCACAAATACGACCACTCCCCACACTTTCCAAACCACACGACACATCCCGGATATGAACCAACGAAGCACAGGAAAAATTACAAAAACGCAAACAGAAAACTGGAAAAATTTTGTTGAATCACTTGACCACAAGACAAATTCTAGCAAACTTTAAAAAACCATTAGAGACGACAAATTCAAACACAAACGCCTCCCAAACAAATGTGGCAATCACCACTGACGTTAACATACCCTCAAAACGGAAACAAGCAGACACACTAATACACCACTACGTTAGTACTAGCAAGGTACACACCACAATTGCTGACAGGCACACCCACAGACTCAAACAAGTATCCAGTAGACCACTACACTCACGAACTCCCAAGAAGTTTCAAACTTCATACGCAAACTCAAAAACTCTACAGCCGCAAGCCCTGACAACTCAAACCACCACCTCAAGCACCTAGGACAACACAGGATTACAATTTTAACGAACATCGCAAACCATTAATATAGCTTCTGCATATTCCCTACACTCTGGAAATTTGGAAAAATTATAGCTCTCTTCAAACCAAACAAATCCCCCACGGACAAAGCCTCATACAGTCCAATCACCCTGCTCTGCACACCTTCTAAAGTTGTAGAGCGGCTTATCCTAAAAGTGGCAACACCACACATGTCACTGCCTCCGACACAACACGGATACAGACCACATCATTCCACAACCACGCTACTCACTAACATTGCACAAAACATGCAAGACAATATCAACTCACGCAAACCAGCAAAACGAATACTTCTGCTCACCATTGATATCAGAAAAGCTTTCGACGCTATCCCCAGATTAAAAAGATATACAATACCAAGTTACATAACATCAAAAGATGGCTTGCCAATTACCTATCAGGTAGACAAGCATACGTGCACTGCAGTGGCAAGTCCTCGAAAACATTAAACATCCCCAATGGAGTACCGCAAGGCTCCGTACTCTCACCCACCCTATTCAATCTTTACATGCATGACATACCACCACCTCCAGAAAACGTACACGTAGCATCATACGCAAACGACATCACGACCACATCCACATACGGTAATTTAAGCACTTGCTCCACTCAAGTACAAGATTACATGGACACAATCACCGCATGAATGAACACTAACAAACTAAAAATAGCCCCTGCCAAATCTACCGCCACACTATTGGACAAGCCACAATGCGAAACACAAACACAGACCCACCGTCACTTTACAGAACACTACAGTACCACACACACATACCACTAAAATTTTAGGCGGCACCTTCAAAACCTCCAGATCCTTCAGCCAACATATAGACGAAGTATCAGAAAAATGCAACAAAAGACAACACTCTGCCCACTAACAGGCACCAACTTCGGACAAGACAAAGAAACCTTAACGCTGATATATTTATAAGCAGTACACATGATCAGTCATTTCCTACGCTAGCCCAGCTTGGGCGCCCATAGCATCCAAAACAAAATTAAACAAACTTCAAACAATCCAAAACAAATCTCTACGGATCATCACAGGCTCCAAAAGAACTTCAATCACACGTTTCTGCATGCACGTGCATGCAGAAACACAGATACTCACCATCCAACAACACCGAGACATGAGGAACACAATTCCCAGCCTCTGCATCAACAATCCATACAGTCCCTGTCATTACATGTTGTATCACGCTCCCACGCACACAGAGCAATCGCAATGGCGCCGCACAGATATTACACAGACGACCGTAACTCTCTCCCCCCGTGCCACCTGTGAGCGCGGGACGGGAGGGAAATCATAATATCCTAAAACACTATATTCACACACCGATCACTCCAACAATTGGAACCAAACACCATTCTAGGATACCCTCCTCCTCCAAAAAAACAGACTGAAAAAACACTTAAGAGAACAGATAGAGTCTGCCTTTCCAGAGTTAGATGTGGACACTATCCATCCCTACAGTCATACAAACGCAGACTGGATCCCGCAACCCCGAACATATATCCCCTCTCAAGTTTCCCCCACATGACACCAAAGATGTGTTGCTGTACTGCCGGGATCTGGCCGAGCACAGGCGACAACACAAGATACACACGATAATACAACTTTGGGAGGATCCCGTGATGGTGGCGTGCTTCTGGCGCGATGCTGGGCTGCCTGAACTGAAGGGGGCTAGAGAACGGCAACAACAGAATCTTCACATCAGAACAGCTACACTATGAAGTCATCTATATATATCACAAATATCTAATACTTATGAAGACTAAGTAAAACAGTGCCTTACAACTATGAACTTATGACATATTTCTCGCACAAGTCTTGTGATAATATATAATACTGAATCTGTATTACTTATATATTTTTTAAATAAAAAAGTCATGCATGTTTTGCTGGATTTCCATCTTATTCTAATAAATTTGAGAATATTTTGTAAAAGTAATGAGTTCAGTTTCCCAATGACTTTCAAGAAAACAATTTTTTATCCTTGCAACAAGCTTTCTTTTTGAGCTTTCAATAATTTCATGACTTGTCCAAAATGATGGTTCTTCTTAGATGCAAGTTTCATTTTATCAGCAGACAATCACTGCTAAACAAACCAAAGATTTTAATAACATATTTCAAAGAGTTTCAACATTCACAATCAACACATTCACTCCAGTTGTTTAAAATTACAGTTCAAATAATATACCTAGTGGTACACATATTAACAAACACAGTCAATCTGTTAACAATATCAATCACATTAAAGTAGCAATATTCTGCTGAATTTTCTTGAATGAATATCACCCTCATTCAGAATTTTAACAAAGCTAATTACAAATTCTGGTTCAAATTCACAGAAGTCAGTATGTTGAATGACTGTGGTTCAGTTTCATCTAATTATGTCTGTTGTACTAAGAGAGTTATAGGCTGGGATTATACAAATTGTAATTGCCCCCCCCCTGATTTTACAAAAATAAAAATGATAAATGGTAAAGATAAAAAATTTGACTTTAAAATAACAAGTATAATGTTGTATAATTCATATAGCTACTTTTGTATTTAAATCAATTGAACATAATAAGTACCACTAAGAGTAGAAACATGATTTTAACCCCATACTGCCCAGCATATAAAATTCAGTAAAACTTTGTTCTTTTTCACTTAATACAGTCTATGGGAATCATAAAGAGCTCATACCCCCTTACGATTATTGGTTCTTAGTTGTGTTTTTTGATATATCTCTTTTTGCTATTCTTCTAAATTTATGTTCTTACATCTTTTTCTTTTTTGTTTCAGTGGTATATGTTAGATTTTCTTTTAAGAAAAGCTGATGATGGGTGTTAGCCCAAAACGTTTGCATTATAATGAAGTTTTTATCAGTGTGTTTTGCTCTCCTCTTTTTATTAAAATTGAAGAAAATTCCAGCAAATGTGCCTAATCATAAAGAGGTTATGTACCAGATAAGAAAATTATTGGTCATCTAGGAAATAATTTTAGCAGTAAAGGTTAAATTACAAATAATCACACAAATTCTACTAATATTCATTCCTTATCATACATTTGGAACATTTGAAAATAGTGTTACAGATATTTCAATTATTGCTAATATTTTATTTTAATTTTCCCTTTGAAAATCTCTACCCTAAGGATAAGCATAGAATGCTCTTCTATCAAGGCAAGCATACTACATACATTCTTTTTAAAATTATTTTTATACATTATCAGTGCTTCAATTTTTCTTACCTAGATAAAAATTTTTTTCAATTACAAAGTTATATCTGACAAAATAGCATATGAATTAACAAGTACATCAATTTCACTGCATAATAATACATCAAGAAAAATTTCTTTAATATCTGCTCAGCTATTTGACAAGTTTGAAACCCTTGTCTTCCAGACCTGTAACTCTTCAGGGCCTAACATATTTGCCTGTTTAATTGAAAATAATTAAATTATATTTATTGATAACTAACATGGCTAACAAGATTAAATTGAAGTATTTAAAATTGACATACTCTCAGACACTGTCCTGGAATTAAAATTTCATTAATAATTTTAGAATGTAGTACTTATTAATTTTGTCATAAAGAGAGGGACACACAAACCTTATTATCAAAAAAATAACTTTTGAATTTACTTTTAAAGGTTAGCCTTTCTCATTTACTTGTGAATATGTACTATTATTACTGCAAGAGAAAAATATTTTAAACAGATCCAGTTTCAAATAACTCAATATGGATTAAAGAAACTATCTTGACTTTAAAATGGTAAACTTAAAAGTTGAAGCTTACAATAATAATTAAACATTTTATGAATACATATGATAAAGAACAAGTTAATCTATTAATAAATAACCTTGCTTCAATTTATATACAATGTTCACATAGAAAGAAATAGCTTAATTTCATGTATTTCTTGAGAAAATAAAATAGAGAGCATTACTAAATCTGGTAGGATTTCTAAACCACCAAAACAGACTCCACTGGACTACTATTTTATTTTATTATCTAAACCAGCTACATTACCAGTCTTTGAATATTTGTGAGTAATAATTTTAGTATTTCATTAGTCTCCAATTATTTTTTTAACTTTAGCTATACTCATTTGATAACTTTTGTAATTCCCAATTCAAAATACCATAGGCATTATAAAATATTATGTTGGAAAGAAAGTCATGCCATATATTATTTGATCACTTTGCAGCCTCCTAAATATTACACAATTAGTTATTTCCTATTAAATTAGTGCCCTAATGTCTCAATCAGTCTACCCGGAATAGGAATTAGTAATATTCAATTAATTTTGACTGGCTTAACCCTTAAGAAATGAATAGTAATGATGAGCATCTAAGAGATTCTATGCTCCATAAATACAAAAAAGGCACTTCTGCTGCAGGAGTTGCAAGAAACATTCAAACTATATATGGCAAAATGTTTTCACTGACCAAAAATACCAACAGTGGTTTGCAAATTTCTCATCTAATGATTTTAACCTTAAGGAGCTTTCACATTCAGAAAGACCAAAATCAATTGATTAAAAATCATTACAGATGCTGTTGAGGTCAATCCAAAATTGACTAGCAAACAATTAGCTCAACAACTCAGTACAACTTATACCACCAGAATTTTATACTTTTATGAACTAGAAGTTTTCAAAACTTAGACAATGGTTTCCCCATAATTTGAATGATGTTCAACAAAACCAAAGATTGACTGTCTGCACATCTTTGCTTTCAAGGAACCATTAAAGCCTATTTTTGGAACTAAAAAATGGGTTCTTTACAATACTCAACACAAAACAGAATGGTCAGACCAAAACTGAAGTCTACAGCATGTTTGAAAAGAGGGACTACATGTAAAAAGGATCATGCTTTGTTTATGGAGGGACATGAAAAAATTAATTCATTATGTACTATTAGACCCCAACTAAATTATGGCTGGAAAATATTGTTTGCAGCTTGATGATCTAAGAAATGCTCTACCAAGAGAAGGACCAGCATTACTGACTAGAAAAGATGTTGTGCTTCAGCATAATGTCACACATCATACAGCAAGAATCCTTCACAAAAAAATGATGAGCTTCAATTGGGAAGTTATACTTCATCCACCTTATTCATCTAAGATTGCTGCTTCAGATTACCATCTTTTCAGGTCTTTGTAGTACAACTTAAAATATAAAATTTATGAAAATGGGAAACAACTAAAAAATGACCAAGAGTTCTTCTTCTCTTCAAAATCCAAGATTCTTTTGAAGTAGGCAGCAAAATAGCTAGTTCCCCGTTGGAGAGTAGTCCGAAGAAATTCGGAAAATTATTGCAAAGATCAACTTTATGAGATAAAATAAGTATGCTGAGAAAAAACGACATGCCTTTCTTTCCAGACTAATATAAAACGCAAGGAATGAAAAATAAAGACCTTCCAAAAAAATGTAAATTCTAACCGGAGAGTTACCGTTTATTTCACATCCTTCCTCCACTCACGTTCAGTGCTCTCGGCGAACTGGTCAGCTGAGGTTTGTTTACATGAAACATATGGTATTAGGGTAACATATTGAATAATTACTCTAAAACTGTAATTTCTTTATGATTCTCCGAACAGAAGTGTGTTTTCCTTTGCACACCTTCCTATACAACACTAAATTACAAATCTGACTTAAAAAATTTCAGAAATGTCAGATACGATATCACATTTTATAATTATGAACTACTTTGGTAGACTTATTACTATATGTAGATAATACAGACTTTTCCTCCGTACTATCGCGTAACAACTTTAATTTCTAAGATACTAATTTAACCTTTTGCTATCAATCCAGAAAATAATTTTTTGTGTATCACACACTGGCCTCAGACCAGACGTTACTTCAAACGATGACTCTCTTCGTCTGCCAGTGAAGAAACTGCACTTTGTTATAGAACAGCTTAACCTTGAATGCAAGCTGTGTAAGTGTGAGTCGTTCTTTTATTAGTCGTGTTGTTTTTGTACTGTGTGATCTCCCTCTTAGCAACTGGTCTTAAAACTACTCATCCCCAGTATTAACCTACACTATATACCGAGTTAGTTGCTATAAATGGCCACCGATCAATCTTAATGCAGCGAAAAAAAAAATTCATTCAATAAAACAATTCTTGTGTGAAAAACTTATTTAAAAGCATTACAGCCATGTCATAAGAGTCTTTGGTTTCTTGTAGATTACCGGGGCGCTTAAGCTGATTTTATCTACTGCAAAACTTTGACATGTTAAGCAAATAAATATTTAATGATCATTCAAAACTTAGTCGATCTATAATTTAAAGAAAATCATTTCACTTAGAAATCATGCTATTAAAAGCATACAACTCAGTTACTGTTTCTTAAAATGAAATGAAATGAGGACGTGTTTTTACCCGTTGTGTAAAAAAGAGACGTATAACTTAGGAAACAGTTTTACTCCTTAGTAAAGTAAGCACACGTATAAATGGTAATTTTATTCTTCACTGCATTATTATGTATGATACATAATTATGAGAATGAAATTTGACACATAACTGGGTGTGTCTGCAGGAATGCAACAGAATTGCGCCTAACACTTTTTGGCCCAATAAAATAGAATGCACAATTATATGGACCCGTTACAGAGTGTCAGATCATGTGTCAGACGTGACAGTGTGTCAGATCATGTGTCAGACGTGACGGCGTGTCAGATCATGTGTCAGACGTGACGGCGTGTCAGATCATGTGTCAGACGTGACAGTGTGTCAGATCATGTGTCAGACGTGACGGCGTGTCAGATCATGTGTCAGACGTGACGGCGTGTCAGATCATGTGTCAGACGTGACAGTGTGTCAGATTATGTTGCTGCCTCCTGTACTTACCAATTATTCAAAATATTTCAGATACGTGAAGACTCAACTATTTGGGTTACATTTTCAACAGTTACGGTCAATTTATTTAGTGGCATCTTTTTAATTTTGAACAAATGAAGCGCGTTTCCATTTAATGCTCATTGTTCACTAATTTAATTGAAGTATTTTAATAGAAGCGTTTCCCATAAATTTGCAATAATTCTTTTGTAGGTTCTCGCCTTTACGGGAAAAAAGAAACAATAATTTTAGAGTATGTTTATATGTAATATTGACTGTTGCATACAGCAGCTCAAATAACCAGAATATGTTCACTTAAGTCACATAAGTATTAGCTTTAGTATAACATTAACTGTCACATTAACTTGTGACATTCAAGAATAAAACAAAATATAACATAACCAATTTATATATAACATATACCATACGAAGTGTATGGATGAAAGCAATCCAGTTAATAATCACCACGCAACTGAAGATCTCAATGCTCACTCAACACAAAAAACACAATAAGTTCAGATCATAAAATGAATCATTCATTTTGTTCTTCGGTTTTCTGGGTAGGATCGCTTTTGTCCTCTCCGTCCTGTTCTTTTGAAGCTTCGTCAGCTTTCTCCTGCTCTTCTTCTTGCTTGAGCTCCTGTGCCCACTCCAACCTCCTCTGGGCCATCCGGTTCTCCTGCTCCCTTTTCTTCTGCTTTGCATAACGCATGTTCAAGTGAAACATCGTAGTTTCTGCACGAACCTGAAAAAAATGCGTGTTTTATTAGACGTAACACTAGCTGTCAAAGGTAGCGTAAAGGCTATCGTTTAAGGTACATGTCGACGTTCCATGAAAGCTCCTCGAACTGCCTCACATAATCTTCATTTCCACCAGCATTAATGTTGTGAAATTGAGAACAAGAAATCAACAAGAATTCTTACCTAATTAAAAGCTCGTGTACGAATATCCACCCAAATTTCATTTGCTAGCGAAGTATTAAAAGTGTTCTTGAGGATGTATTAGCCCTTTTATTTCATGGTTGATATCCCCCAAGATTTTTAATATTCCAGTATTAGCTGCATAAAATGAGAGCATATAAGAACACGCATGAGTTTTGACGAAATGAATCTGTCGTCAATAACTGCTATTAAAGTGATGGCTTGTATTCTAACGTGAAAAATATTCTACAAAATGGCTTATTGATGAAAATATAATTGAAATGCAGAAATAACTTTTGGTTCGATCTAATAATGCTACCTCATTAGCCGATAGAATTGAAGTGTAGCTTTGGTAATTTATAACGATAATACCCTCAGCTGTGCTACACGTACGTCAATCGTTCTATGAATATCAAATATTACGTTAAAGTCAACTAGAAATACCGATTCAAAGTATCCGTGAGCTATAAAGTTTTAAGCACCTTAAAAATTCTTAGTTGCGTTTAAATGCTTAAGTGTGTTAAGTCTCTTTATATGAAGGAAGTAGTTGATAGGAAAAACTGGCTGGCCTCACAGAACCGTCATTCTAAACAAAAGTCTTCGTTAACTTAAGATTACTAAAATTCTACGGTTCAGCTTGAATATAATACTAAATTTATTTACAAAAAATCCTCAAAATATCACTTAAAACTAATTGCATTTTATGTTCAATCATCATTTTTATACACAAAAACCAACACGACTATGATCAGTCGCTGCCTTCGACTGAACATTTATTAGGAAACCCTAATGTTAAAAAGTCCTGATTCTATATCTATCTTAACTACTGGTGTCTGTGCGTGATTGCAGTACACGTGAACGACTGAAATACCTGTGTGTGATTAAAGTGCATGAGCGTGATGGGTGCCTGAAATTTTGTAGCAGCCCAAGAATGAACCAGATACCAGATGGTTCGTTTCTGTGGTCACACTCCTTTCTATCACCTGACTGCGTCCAGCACCGTGTTCAGATATGCATTGATCTAGCATAATTGCAGCCCTGTGATGAGATTATGCCTGCAGGGTACATTCCACGAGAGTTGCCTGCACGGTGCATTTGTCATCGATGTAATTACAAATTTCAGTAGCAAAATCGCCAATACTTTCATCGATCAAATCACAAACATACCAACCGACAAAATGATTGTCACGTGTGTATGTTTGCAAAATGATTTTCACACGTGCTGTCAAAAAATCGTCATTTATGTTTGTACAATAACTTTTACACCTGCCAATAAAACGGTTGTCTCCATTAATGACAAAATTCGGCATGAAACATCGACAAAATGATCAATAAGGGTGTCAATGAAGTTGTGACAAATTGAGGCCAAATAATTGATGAACTTCATTTCAAATGAAAATTACACTTGTCTGGAGATTAATGTACTCTTAATAAACTATTCATGTGTCCCAATATTTCTCGAAAATATTATTATTCACCTTTACCGTGAAGGTAATAGCAGATTTATGTTTAACATTTCTTGCACTCCATTTTCCAGATCTGAGTAGCAGCCACTAGTTTGGACAATTAACTACTGGTTTTGACTATTAACCACTAGTTTTGATTATTACCTAGTGGTTTTGACTGGTTACTAGTTGAAGTTAGCTGTATAAGCATTCACAATCTAACTCCAACACACGTGCCAGTTTTAGTGCTTTCTCACTAAAAATGTTCACCTGGTGACGAAGCAAAATAAGTTTTGCTGCAAGTTTAGTGTCTAAATATTAATGGTGGATCAATGGAGCCAGCAATATTAAGTCGTTTTTACTATTTTTCACACGTTTTTGCAGAATATTGTCTCAACAAAGCAGTGCGAGCATCACTACGAAATGAAAGAATTTTAAATAATTCTTGGCTAGGAATTATTGTTATAAAAAGTCGTCGATTTCTTGAAAAACATACTCTCAAATTTTAAGGATATCTTCAGAAATAATAAAAAATTACTGAACGTACATTAATATTTAAGAAAATCGGCTAAATATTTAAGAATACAAAATTTGATTACTTGTGAGAAATTTTCAAATTTTAATGTTGTTTCGAAATATGAAGCGTGGAGACTGCAAACGCTGGAGGTTCATAAACTTCGTTCTTTTTGGATTATTACTTCCTCTGGTCAGAAACAGTGCATACAACTGTTGACATTGGTCGAAAACAGTCGGTGCAGAGGAAAAACTCTCTAAAATTTTAATTCATGCATTATACATTCAACGCTATACATTAAACGTTCAAAAAAGTACAAGAAACAGAGATGAAGAATTAATTAGTCTAGTAAGTGATGTTTTCCGGTACACTAACGACTGAGACCAAATTAATGCTCAACACGTTTGTTGCGATGCAACCCACCGGTGGGTCACTTAGGTTAGGTTCTGTAATTTTTTTCAAGTCTTTTAGTGATTATGTGTACAAAGTAAAGATTTGCACCGACTAGGCAATCGCAACAAACGTGTTAACCTACATTGTGACAACATAAACTGTGCACCAACTGTTGGTGACCAGAGATAGTATATAATAAGAATTCCTAAACACAGGAAACTTTGCCCAGTCTCTTGAAATATTCAATAATGAAAATCCGAGCAAAATTTTTCCATTGAAAATACTGTTTAAAAAATAGTTGCACTTAACGTAGGGGAATTTCAAATACAGCGAACGGAATGAGTTATACATAAAAAAATTAATTTCATTCTAGCGAGCATAGAGTGACTGCTTACTAAAGAGGATGGTCTATTTCACGACTAAGTCACAATTCCATTATTTTTTAATCTAAAACTAGATTTAACGCATCTTTTTTCCTGTGTCTGGATAGACGATTAATTAAGTTATTTAGGGCATTGAAATTACCCGCACTCAGGAATTAAAGTTTGTCAAAAGGGCATCAGTTGGCAAATATTCTATTTTCGAAGACCTAAGTAATAGATTTTTATATTTATAAAACAATGAATGCGGGTTTACGCAGAAACACAGAGACTTAGCATACACTAGATACGAAGAAAATTAAAAATTTTCCCCATTTCGCTAATTTATATCATATTAATCCCAGCTTCTACTGAGGTCGAGAGGTTGAGCAACCCGACTTAAATTGACAGATCCCTGGTTCGAGACTCCTCGCAGCTCTCTAATTTTCTCCTGCTTGTGACACATGGAACGAGATAGACTGAGGGACTAACTTGCTCTATTTTCAGAAACTTTCAGATCATTGTAACGTACCCGTACGAGCCTCTACCTTAGGTCAAAAGAAGGTAGGGAACAGTCGCTGGAAGCATGATTACGAGTCCTAAGATGTTAGTTAGCATTAAAAATATACGCTAAAATTTTATATATGCTGAGATTTATTGGCATATAATATCATGTATACAAGATTAGAATTGAACTTCTTTCCTTTCCCTTTCCTTTAATTATTTCTGATGGCAGCGAGCTAGATGCAGAAATAGGGATGAAGATTCCACAGTTGGCTCAGGCATACTTGACTTCAGTAGATATTTTGAGTGCTGTGCTGCATTCAGATAGATTCTCAAATTAGCTAAATACATGCTTAGAAGACTGATAGCAAGGAAACTAGAAAACAGCTCTTACCCTGTAAACTTGCGTTCTAAGCATATAAATCGCATACTGGCTGCACTGACTGCCAGTAAACAGTCGTATACTGGCTGCACCGAGTACTCTACAACATTCAAAAAACAAATGATCACAGAATCAGTGGCTTCGAACAGTGAACGATCGATCCATAATACCTTAGGTGCTGAATTGCAATGCTTTTTTTAGATTGGGAAGTGCATGAGTTATGAAGGTCTTGATCATATGCTACAACTCGTACGTCTCATTTCTTTGACACTAATTGGTTCGAAATAACACGTCTGCAGGTAAGTCGGTGAGGTGAAGGGGGTGGGAATGTCAATAGAGAGCTACTAGGAACACTGACACCAGCACGCATGTTGCTAAATGTTAAAAAAGAATTCTGTGCAGATTTGCTGATTCCAAGTTAGAAATGAAGTTTATTTTCATTTTTTATGTGTACCTACGATTAATGAGTCATTTGTCATGATTTATGATAATCGAATAATGATTTAAATGAGTATATACTGTTTATTATTGTCTTTATTTCTTCCATAATTTTTTCTTGGATATTAGTGAAATTAAACGGTCTTTCCTTTGCTTATTCACTTTATTTCTTCGTTGTAATGTTTAAAATGTGAACCAAAGTTACATTATTTCTTGCATATTATTTTCCTCCTCATTATTTTGTATTTGAATAACTCAAATAATTTTGACTTCTATGTTCTTAAGAATTTCACTTCAAACAAATAAATGCGTAAGATTTCTATTAAATAACATTTTATGCAAACGAATATGATATTCAACAACATAAAAAATAACCTCAATTTTTTCTACACAATAAGGCAATAAATAAATTTTCTGCTCATGTGTGTACATTTCTGGAATCGTAAGGAAAAACTTGAGTATAAAAGATAAACATTGAAACCAAGTGATCATTAAGAAAATTTCCCAAAGTTCGAAATAGAGGATGTGTTGGTCGTTGGTATTTATTAGAAAAAAATAAAGTGCAAAGCAATATTGCTAAGTGCGAAGAGATCGAAGTGAGAGGCTGAGTCATGATTGTTTCTTTACTTAGCCATGATTGTCACGCTACTGAACTATTGTGTCACTTAGGAAGTTACGAAGCATTATAGTGCAGTTTTAGATAATCCATTCTCTGTCTGTAATGCTAGCATGTTTACACATCTGTTTTGCATATCAGTGGATCATGAATTATAAATAGATTTGGGAACTTGATATTACAGAAGTGATAATTAATGCTGCAATGCTCACTGAGCGTATAAACAGCAAAAGAAAATCGAGTTGTTCCTTTTTTCTATACCTTACAGATCGGATATTATGTTTGATGAATTTTTTATCCCGAAATAATTTTTCCTGAGAGTTGATGTTTTCTGCAAAAATCTAAAAGAAACTAAATCGAATTGTAAAGCTTTTAGCCATACATTTGTTCATGACATAATCTACGTATACGCTTTTAGCTCTCTGCTTCACTCTATTTTTCCGAAATGGTTTATTGATTTCAGATGTCCTTATGATACCAAATAGTGACATCGCAGTAGGCTTTCAAAGCATTTAGATAACGAAAAATAGTAAAAATATCTATAAAACAAGTTCTAGGGTTTAAGACGCTCTGAAGTGGAAAATTTATTGAAAACCAGCATGTTACCTTCCATTTTATATATTTTTTTGATGAAATGAGTGTCAATGTAGACATATGAAAGGGGGTGACCAAAAAGGGAATTTGGTCTAATGCTCCTTACCTATTCCCCCATTTCTCCTGCCGTAAATTCTTGGTGCCTCCATCTTCTCCTTCTGCTCAAGTTCATTTACCGTAAACCCGTAACTCCTCTATCTCCCCCTCCTACTCAAATGCACCCTCTGCAAATCTCTGCCATCATTCCCTCCTTCTCTTCTAGTTCACCCTCGTAAATCCCTGACACCTCCATGCCAATAATAAAGTTGCTGTCCACCACACATAAAGCGACCACTGATGCCTCCGCTGGTGCAGTCCAAGTCATGAGATGTAAGACTGTCTGCCCTCCATGTGACTGTCGCGTGACACCACACGTTCTGTGTTACTGCCATGGTCAGCTCACTAATTTCCCATACTTTTTGCTCATCCTGACAGGCAACTTTATTATTTTACGCGTTGTAAAAAACGAAAAGGGATTGTAAGCAAATGTTCCAGGCCTTATAGGAGCCTCCTAACTAGCATTTTGTTGGTTATGCTTCCTAACACGAGACAAATAAAACCTTTCACTACACAATAAGCATAGTTTTGAAACTAAATTCAGGTAATCAAGGGAGTTTCCATCACACCAGTAGAAGTGGTTTTATTAATTATTTGACATTCTGTGGGTCAATTTTTATTTCACGGGATAGGCGGTACAGTTCAAAGCTTAGACATGTGAATCCGAATTTGAAAATGTTTATAGTGCATGATAGAGTTTAGTAAAATGCTCTATGCTGAAAACGAGGTTGGGTGCATTCTTTGTCTGAAAAAAGAACCAGGATAATATATTCTGGTTTTTTGTTCAGACAAAGATACGGTTAACTTGATGTTAAAACTGTCCCTTTTTGTTGTTGAGGTACGCTTTTTGCCCTTTCTTTCTTTCATTGCCTAATTAAAGCTTCCTTTCTGAAGGAGTTGTCGTACTCAAAGAGAAGGCTAATATCGAGAAAATAATTGCGCATTTTACAGTAATTCGGCGCGTTTGATATCCACAATACAATGCTCACAATACATGTATACCCGTTTTATTGAGAAGTCAATACTTAGCTGAAGATAAACATTTGATTCCAGCTCCTTAGTAACGGTTTGTTTGCAATTCATTTTTCCTGCCTAATTTAACAGTTGGAGACCCTATATTGCTACCTGACATGCCGGGCCGACATAGGGGCATGACTGAGTGTAATGCAACAATTAAGAGGAGCAAAAAATAGATTTATCTATGTATATCTACATATATAATAGACAACGTATCTTCATCTCTCTCTCTATCTGTGGGTGTCCGTCCCATTACATACTTCCTATCTATAAGTGAAAAAAATTATTGAGCTGAAATCAGAACAGATACGCATGTATTCTAAGCATTGTATTGTGGATACCAAAGACGTCGGATCACTATAAAATACTTTATTTTTCCGTTATTAGCTTTCTTCTCTTACACGGCCATTTATCGGTAGATAAATAGAAAATGGAAGTTCTGTATACATTCAAGAAAAATATTCAGATTCTGATAGTACCACAGGTAAAACTGAAAAATGTATTTTATAGATCCTGAATTTTATAACTTTTAAATCAAGGAACTTCAACGAATGCTATCTGGGCCATGTTCTCGGTAGATAAGACACACAATGGAAGTTCTGTGTATCTTATCTACCAATAATTATGTATTTTATCTTATTCATTAAAGATTTACGATGAATTATTGTTTTAAATTAATACTTTTCATTAATACATATATACGGAATTTTCATTCCGTATCTTATCTACAGATAGCATGCCCCAGATAGTACCCGTTGAAATTCCTTGGTTTAAAAGTGATCAAATTAAGGATCTATGAAATAAAATACAATTTTCAGTGTTACCCGTGGTACTATCTGAATTAAATATTTTTCATGAATATATACAGAACTTCTATTCTGTATCTTATCTACCAATAACATGGCTGTGTATGGGACGAACGCTAATAACAGAAAATATTGAGTATTTTATAGCGATCCGGCTCCCTTGGTATTCACAATACAATGTTTATAATCTATGCACATCCGTTCTGATTTCAGTTCAATAATTTTTCTGCAGTAATAGATAGGAAGTAATGGGACACACACACACAGATAGAGAGAGAGAGAGATGGAGATACACTGCCCATTTTGTACGTAGATATTTTCTGTACATTAAGACATTTGTCCTCTTACCGTATGTGTAAATTTGAAGACGTGGTACGGCTGTCACCTATGCAGGAGACAACACTACACTGTGCCGGGACGGTCTGGAAGCACTCACTTATGCCGTATTTCACGTTTCGATGGTAACCGCCAACTACAAATGGACGGGCTAATTCTGAAGCACAGTAGCGAAAACTGCATTTCTGTATTACTGTGACCGGCAGGAACGCTTGTGGAAGCATATTGGTCACCGTACAGAAGCTAAAAGGGATACAAATTGATAATACATACATTACTTGAAAGTTTCACTTTCGCTCGCAAAATTTTGATGTTCGTTTTAAAAATTATCAGATGAACTCGAAATTTTTTCACTCTTCTTCTAGTGTGTCTAGTGTTTTTTCACTCTTCTTCTATGTAAATTATAGTCAAATGGAATCGCAAGGTAAACCTTCGATACAACAGCATAGTCAAATTATGTAAATTATAGTCAAATGGAGTCGCAAGGTAAACCTTCGATACAACAGCATAGTCAAATTATGTAAATTATAGTCAAATGGAGTCGCAAGGTGAATAAATCAACATAAATCGTTCAATAAGTAGTGACTAGAAATCGACGATGCCATTCAAAGAAGTGGATTATCAAACATTTATTTTCCATGCAGCGGACTGACTTACACAAGTAAAACGTTCCCCATGGAAAGTTAAAAAGTTAATCACAGATAACTTGTACTTTCGAAGCACGCTAAAATTATGATACTGTCGCAAGCCATGAATTCCAGTTCAATCAGATTTTTTCCATGAAATTCGTACTAGCAGATGACTTAAAACGTTTAAGAAAAAATATATTTTCTGTTAAGTCCAGTGACGGTGAAACTTTACAGGAAAACTACTAACCCATTACAAGCCAGCGTCCCATTATTGGGACGGTTAAAAAAATTAATATATTTCACTAATAATTATTAGTAGACGTTATTTGTTAGTATAGTATTGTTGACATACACCTATTCTTCCAATCAAAATCACAAGTTTCCTATTTTTTGTCATATTTGTGGAATTATTGACTTTAATATTGACCAGTTTTTCAACCAATTCAGACATAATCCGGCGCCTATTGGGCTAAACAGACGATATCAACTTGAGAAACGAAAGGTTCAAATAATGAAATAAATAAAACATGTCACACGCGCATTTATTGTTGAACTTACAAGCCAGCGAGTGCTCCACAGAAAGAACAACGCAAAGCTCCAGTTCACGGAAATTAATCCGTTCCTTTGCATCCACACGACGCTCCTTCATCAAGCACATAAGCACAAGCATGACTCCTAGAATTAATCTCACAACTTAAGGTAAAATCCAATAAAGAACTCCAATTAAAATAAGAAATACTTTCTCAGAGAGAAACTTACATCCCTTTAGGAATGTCAAGACTGACACTTTACACTCTGTTTTGTATCGGTGGCTAAAAGCCATGAAATTTAAAACTGACATTCAAATTAATTCTTACGCACACTAAAACAGTATCAGTGTGCACTCACACACCGAGCACATGTGACAATTTTCCCCTTTTAAATTATTAAAAGTAAATTCAGTTCGATTGTGCAATAAATCAAGAAACTGAGGCCTTAACGGCGCGATCTACATATAATCTCAACTATTAGCACAAAAGTCGTATCAAAAATCAGTTATAATCGACATGAGATTTAAAATTCAACTTTAAATTGGAAAACATGTGGGGTCATGAAAGGTCAATTTTCCATGTCAAAAACAAAAATCGTCATTTATGAGAAAGTTGAATTTATTATACATACCAGAAGATCTAGACGATAAGATTTTAACCTAGAAGTAAAAGAAGAATAAGACTCCATCAGCGAGTACATCTCACCAGTAGATGAACAAGCCTTTGTGCCCAATGCACCAGAGCCTAAATTTACTCTCATCCCAATTGAACATAGCCATCTCTGACAACGTTTAGCCTCACCCCAAATCGACGGTCATCTTTAACAATGTTTAGCCTCACGCCAAATGGACGTAGTCATCTTTAACAATGTTTAGCCTCACGCCAAATGGACGTAGTCATCTTTAACAATGTTTAGCCTCACGTCAAATGGACGTAGTCATCTTTAACAACGTTTAGCCTCACGCCGTGAGGGGCGTAGCCATCTTTGACGTTTCTAAAAGTGATGATGAATGTGAGCAATCACCACCACTTTCATCCTGCTAGACCCAACGCACTGGAGTCCACTGATCGATGAGGTTTACTGCATTTCTTTTATCCAGGAGTACATGCGTGGTTTGTCTCAACAGCAGAAAACTGACAGTGTAGTGGAAGCTAAAAAAGTTAACCCTACTGCAGTTTAACAAACTCAATTAGTAAAAAGACCTATTCTGAGATGGAGTTTACGAAAAGAAAGAGATCAGCAAATTTTTTACGCGAGTGAAATACTCGTCACGAACAAAAGTATCTATAAATCAAATTAACAAACATCACTGTCAATGTGGTAAGTGAACACACGTACAAATGCACGAAAGGTATTTTACAGTCTCAAAAGAAAGTTTTGGACGCGAATTTTCCTGCATAGGGCCAAATAAAATTGGAACAGCAAACCAACAATAGATTTTACTCAGCATCCTTCTCCTTTTTTTTCTTTTTCTTCTTCTTTTCGCCATTCTGTTGAAAAATAACAATCAGAATTTAAATTCATAAAAAATTATTTCAAATAACACTATGAGCGAAGATATTTCAATTATCCAATCACTTGCAAGATCTCAATATATTCAAAGAAAAAATCTCAAGCTATACAATTACCACCACTTTCATCCTACTAGACCCAACGCAAGTAACTAGTGAAGTAAAGTGGTACAAAATTTGATAGAACAAACGTCACCTCTTTGTATTGTCAACAATTCAATGCACGAGAATAATCAGGTATTCAAATATTAGAACACGCATAAATTTAAGCAGGTCACCCGCGTATTGTGGGTCCACATCCTACGATCAAAGTACTGAATACATCAGCGCTCTGGTAACTCTAGCGACTGCAACTGACACTTCTCTCTAATTGTAAGGAACTTACCATAGACGTGAGTCTATGAACGACAATGCTCGTGATGAGAATGTGAGGATGAATGAAGAAATCATAGAAGAGCAATCATTTGAAAATTGAGAAGTACATATAAAGAAGCAACATGCAACACTGGCCATTACTTTTGGCTTGCTTGGCGAGAGCTCCAACCGAGTTGTAATTTCCGTGGCAGGCCTGCCGTTATTGGCTTGCTTCTGTCACAGAGCAGTAGAGCTTACCAAACCCAAGCTTTAACGTAGCGACCTCCAACGTTTTTACTCACGACTCGTTACCCAAAAACTCGAAACCCTGGGGACCGTTCCCTCCCCATCACGTAAGCTTACCAACACCTTGATACATGTTGAAGCGTAAAAATATATTTGGTGACGTGAAAGTGATTTTATCCCAAGTTACTTTGAGCAAGGTAGTAAGAACACGACCCCCCTGACAAGGCTTTGCGTCCCACCAGTTGAGAGCCTCTGTCCCAATGAGAAAGCCCAGATCTACAATCTCACCATCGTCACTACTGCATCATTGTCTCCCAAATGATGAGGAAAGTAGCTTTGTACGAGAGAAAACTAATCCAACCAAACTTTCCACACAACTCAACAACTCAAAAAACCTACCTCTGTCGCGTTACTCTCAGGTGGCACCTCAGCGTCTTCGAGCTTGCTCTTCTTTTTCTTCTTCTTCTTCTTTTTCTCAGAATCCGATGCAGGAACGTCAGCAGGAGCAGCACTTGAACTCTCCCCACTTGATTGTCTCTGTAACATATATGATTGTTATAGTTAAAAGAATAAGCAAAAAACATCCACTGGATGATGTATTTGTGTGTTGCTCATGTGATTTTCTAGTACCAGGGATAGGGTAAAACTACTTAAATTAATAGAATAGACAAGTAGAAGCGTGCTATTAGTTTAAGTGTACAATGGAGAGGTGGGAGGTTACAAGTTTTATTAAAGAATACGAAATTAATCAGTCGAAAAAAGCGCAACCACAGTAGTGTGGCGTTTCCTATATCTGCATGGCTTCTAGTACCCAATCCTTTAATGGCTTCTGGTACCATATCCCTTAATCGTTTCTGGTACATAATTCCTTAACTTTACTCATAGTCTAAAACCTACATGTGGGTCTCATGTTTTAATGGTCTTTCTTCAATATTTTACATGGACTTTCATCGATAATTAATAAATCCTCCCCAATGGAATTCAACATATTCCTCGTAATTCTACATTTATTGTAAAAGACGAGTAGCCAGAACCAGCAAGTTGTCTGGGACTGCTGAAGGGTTGATAATTTCAATTCCCCATACTTCAATAACTTCTGAACACCTACTCAACGAGTGGACTCACCTTCCTCTTTTTGTCGTGAGCATCGTGAACTTCAGTTTTGACTACAGGGGCTACAAACGGAGTCACACTGGGGGTAGTGGAAGGAGCAGCAGGCGTCCCACCCTCTGTTTTAACACGGTAGTCTGTGTAGCCGCTAATCCAAGTAGGCGGAGTTTTTTCGTTGGGACGACCGTGCTTGTCCAGCAGGCCGTCTCTTATCATCGTTTTCTTCATTGAAGCCTAAAAATGTGAAGAGTTAGCATGAAACAAAATGAAAGAGGATGGTGTGCAAAAAATAGATTATACAGCGAAGCTGGGCACAGTTAATATCAGTAGTAAAAACGTCTCGGCCTACGAAGACAAACGGCACTTCATCATAGGAATAAGAAATTCAGTTCCATATTTGTGATATTTTTAGAGTAAAAGCTATATTGAAATAGCATGATATTGAATGCCCATTTACTTCAGTACGCTATTATGTACAAGTTTTGTAATAACGCAGTAGGTTTGACCATTCGTTAAAGCCGAGTTACATCAAAGAATGAGAAGTAAAATTACCCAAAAGAGTAAGTCTAAGACTCAACTAAGACATCTTATTCCACAAGAACACATAGACCAGAGTGAACTAAGTAGCTTTCTCAACAAAATTCATCCACATGCTCACGCGTCCGATCTCGAGTAATACAAACGAATACAATACATAATCAAAACGTAAAATGGAAATTAGAATAGAACTAGACTCACTTTAGGCCCCAAACCCCATTTTCTGGGATAGGTGTCCCTCTCGAGCACGACCCTCTTGATCTTGGCGACGACCCCGTGGTCACAGGAAGACATGGTCGAGGTGGTCATAAGGGCTATGGCCAGACAAATAGCCTCTCCCTTGGTGGTGACGAGGACGATTTGATCGTTCATGCCGATGCCTTGATCGTAGCGCAGCACGCCAGGCAGCATGATCTTGGCACCGTAGCAGATGGCGTTGATGGCAGAGTCCTTCATGATGACACGCTTGTGTTGGGTCAGGAGGCTTTCCAGAGGGCGGATGACACGGCGCAGAGCTGTCTCGTCCTGGTTGTGGTCGTACTCCCACTTGGCATCCATTACGTCATGCATGGTCACAAGACCGTCCTCCTCGCCGTGGTGGCCAGAACGCACGCGACGCAGCTCCTGCATGTGTGTGCCCACACCCAGGTGCAGGCCCAAATGCACGCACATCGTACGCACGTATGTGCCTGCTTCACAAGCCGTGTGGAAAATTCCTGCAAATTATCAGAAGAATACAGTTATCTTCCCGCGTAGGTTTAAAAGAACACAGTTATCTTCCTGCATAGTTTCAAAAAATACAGTTATCTTCCTGCATAGTTTCAAAAAATACAGTTATCTTCCTGCATAGTTTCAAAAGAATACAGTTATCTTCCTGCATAGTTTCAAAAGAATACAGTTATCTTCCCGCGTAGGTTTAAAAGAACACAGTTATCTCCTTGCATAGTTTTAAAAGAATACAGTTATCTTCCTGCATAGTTTCAAAAGAATAGTTACCTTCCTGCATAGTTTTATAAGAATACAGTTATCTTCCTGCATAGTTTTAAAAGAATAGTTACCTTCCGGCATAGTTTTAAAATAATACAGTTATCTTCTTGCATAGTTTCAAAAGAATAGTTACCTTCCTGCAGAGTTTTAAAATAATACAGTTATCTTCTTGCATAGTTTCAAAAGAATAGTTACCTTCCTGCATAGTTTTAAAAGAATACAGTTATCTTCCTGCATAGTTTCAAAAGAATAGTTACCTTCCTGCATAGTTTCAAAAGAATAGTTACCTTCCTGCATAGTTTTAAAAGAATACAGTTATCTTCCTGCATAGTTTCAAAAGAATAGTTACCTTCCTGCATAGTTTTAAATAAAAGAATACAGTTATCTTCCTGCATAGTTTTAAAAGAATACAGTTATTTCCCTGCATAGTTTCAAAAGAATAGTTATCTTCTTGCATAGTTTCAAAAGAATAGTTATCTTCCTGCATAGTTTAAAAAAATAGTTATCTTCCTGCATGGCTTCCGAATAGTTACCTTTTGCACACAGTAAAAAAATTTGTTCCTCAAAAATTCCTTAGATTCTTAAAAATATATTGAAATTACTTTTAAAAATGCCCCTCCCCTTACGTTAGTTTCTTCATCGTAAACAAAGATTAGTACTTGGCATGCATCAAGGAAACATAATAGCCTCATCTAAAGCTACTGCAGCCCAGCCAAGTTTGAAAATCTAAAACAAGTAGGCAATCAAATCTTGCAACGTTTCCTTAACATCTAGACACTAATCCCGCTGCCGACATGGTTGACGCGGCTAGAAATACGGCATGGGACTTGGGTAAACAACCGAATAATTATCGAAGTAATTATCCGACCCAAGAATGGGCCAGAAGCTTCGTTCCTATAGCCTCATTCTATTCTATTCTAGTCGATTTTAAGTTACAAGTGCACATTAAAAATATTCATTTCCAATTCGACAAGATTATCATCTCTTACGTGCACCGACTAGCTTGATGAGAAAATGAGTTCTCAATCTAAATTTCAACCAATATGAGATCATCGCTACCTTTAGCTCGGTAAAAATTAGCCAGAGGTGATGACAAACAAGCAAAAGTAGTAAGCAGTATTTTGTTAAAAATTCAACTCAGAGATTGCTTGCCCAATAAACACAACAAAAAAGAACATATTTACCACTTAATGCAGTCCATGGCATGGACATCTTGAGCTAAAAATAAGAGGACTGAGTGCAAAACAAGAAATATTTTCATACAGAAACAAACGCACAGCTCACAATGTCTTAAATGCAAGAAAAAATCAACGAGTTCGAAATTATGAAACAATTCAGTCACATTGAGCCCGAAATGAAGAACATAAGTCCCGCAAAGCCACAAATGGCAAAATTAAGTCTAATTAAGCCTGCTGAGTGCTTACCTAAATTAGTTTTTTCGTCAAACTCGAGGAGCTTGACTGAGTAAACTTTTCTGACTCGCAGTTGCCTCTTAACAGCAGATATTAGAGGGGGCCGCTGGAACTGTGCACCCAGTAGTCTTGTGATCACCTGCAACACAAACACAATCACACCAATAAAATACAATCAACCTCTTGCGGTAGTTCGTAAAGAACAAAGAATAAAATCAATAATTGTCCTCAAAAAAACCGCAGAGTTGGGTTGTAACTGGTCATGGGACGATACCAAAATTTTTTAACGATTCCGATTGTATCCAAATGCAATTATTCTTGTTTTTTTCATTATCCACCGAGATATTCAGTTACCCACTTGAAAGTACTATGTTCATCGGATCACTTTCACTTTTTTAGCATCAACCTGCAACCCTATTTAACAAAAGTCTCCACACTATTGAACACAACAGTAGTGTATTTCAAAATGATTCAAGTTTTATTATTAAATGACTTGAATTTCGTATTCTGAATTCAATTGACAAGTATATAATGAGCTGGAGTTTAAAACCCATGCTCCATCAACTAGTTGTTTAAACAATTATTCTTTCAGTCTCCCATTTTGATCGGCAGTCATCACTCGTTAAATTTAAAAATTAAAAAGGACCTTAAAATTTGGGACTCCGATGTCAAGAAAAACCTCCAATGTTGCGATTCATCGTCCCATCACAAGTTTTAAGATTATATGCCAAAATCTAGAGAATAATAAACAGAGGGTTAGTTTGAGAACTAGTCTAGAGTGTACACTCTATGTAAATAAAAACCCTTCATAATGAACAGAATCTTAGCCTCGAATACTAGACACGTTTTAATACACTAGAATGTAACAAGAAAATTAATGTTACATAATAATAGCAATGATATGCCAGTGTCTCATCAGTAACATTAGAAATACATGAATCTCAAAACAGGTATAAGCTGAAACCAGTATGGATTCTCTTAAGAAAGGAAACGAAAAGCCAAATGACACCAATTAAATAAAATTGGTCATTAATGAGACGCATGACTCTAAAGGAGCTAATGAGACACACAGATCTGAAGGAGCTAATGAGACACACAGATCTGAAGGAGCTAATGAGACACATAGATCTGAAGGAGCTAATGAGACACACAGATCTGAAGGAGCTAATGAGACACACAGATCTGAAGGAGCTAATGAGACACACAGATCTGAAGGAGCTAATGAGACACACAGATCTGAAGGAACTAATGAGACACACAGATCTGAAGGAGCTAATGAGACACATAGATCTGAAGGAGCTAATGAGACACATAGATCTGAAGGAGCTAATGAGACACATAGATCTGAAGGAGCTAATGAGACACATAGATCTGAAGGAGCTAATGAGACACACAGATCTGAAGGAGCTAATGAGACACATAGATCTGAAGGAGCTAATGAGACACACAGATCTGAAGGCGCTAATGAGACACATAGATCTGAAGGAGCTAATGAGACACATAGATCTGAAGGAGCTAATGAGACACATAGATCTGAAGGAGCTAATGAGATTCATGGTCGCGTAACTGCTTCTATTATTGCTGCCACCTTGTACAAACAGCATCACTAGAATGCTAATAAAATACAACCACAATATATTAAAACAGTTTAGTAACAAGTTTAATTTAAGAACTCGTGATTAATTACAGCACAAATTTAGGAGACTAAATTAACGCAAGAACTTCACAAGTCAGTTTCACTGAAATATTGAAGACATTTACTGAAATGTTTCTTCCAAGTTTCACTAAAAAATTACACACAAGCTCCATTGAAAAATTGCAGAGATAAGTTTTATGAAAGAATTTTAGACCTTAACTTTGTTGAAAAACCTAAGATATTTGTTTAAATAACCTTGGAAGCTAGCCTAAAATTTTGAGGGAGAAGTTATATCTTGGTGCTAAAACTAAGAGTTACCTGTTTAATTTTGGACTCCTCGACGGTCTCATGAACCCTGAAGATGCAGACATACTCCTTGCCAGCAGTCTGTTGAGACTTCACAAGTCTGGTGGCACGCTCAATGCACACCAGTAGACAACCTGCAACATTACTGAAGAATTAACACTCATACTACAGCACACTACAGCATCATCAACCCATGCTCAGTGGTCCAAGAAAATGCGCTGGCGCATATCAAGCGCTGCAGCACCAGGACACTTTCTGACTTACAGGTGACCTCGGTACCAACCAAGCGATCGTCAATCAAAATGGAAGGCAAGTCAAAATGGAGGGCAAGTCAAAATGGAGGGCAAGTCAAAATGGAGGGCAAGTCAAAATGGA